>JBBPSI010000234.1:0-36205 GCA_038093515.1 Butyriboletus loyo
ATGAGTTCTTGCGTCGTCAGCGGTTTGATATAAGGTGGCGGTGTGTCGTCTCGGAAATGCTAGTAAGGCAAACAGATATGGTAGATGAGTACAGGATTTTGCAAGGAAACAGTTTCCCCTCGGTGCGTTCCCTGTGTTGAAGGAGGAGTACATGATGGAGGCCGTCGATAACCGAGAACTGTCACCGGACGACCGAATAGGAAAGTGTAGAACAAGATAGTGGCAAGAACAAGATATATGTCAACAGACAGATTCTTCATCTTCTAGCCATCCTGTTCAGATCGTTTTATAAAACCGCTTTACAATCAATAGTGCTGATCCACATACGATCTATTGCAGGGTCGCCAACTATGATCTGCCAGTGGGCGGTGTAGATGAGCCCGGTGATTGCGACATTGAAAAGGCACGAGAGTAGTCTCGATTAACAATGTTGAGGGTACCAAAGTCTTCCATTAATAACTAAGATACCTGCCAGTACCACTGACTGACGGGACTGGCGTTACAGCAATCGAGACGGTATGACTCAGAGGATGCTGAGAGACAAAATCGTATTAGAGCTGATTGAAATGGTGCTTCTTGCAATGATCTGGGGCATTGGGGCTCAATCTCAAACTTTCGTAGTGGATTTTTCGTATAGCGCGAAATGAAGATTTGCAGGTGCATCATGATCTTCTCTGCCATTGCAAGGAAGCAATTCGAGACACGTTTCGCCCTGAGCACTGAGCGCTTAGTGATCATTGTTTATCACTATCTTTTAGGCAGGATCGCCGCCTACTTTCCACGGCGTGAAGTATCAAGATGATGGCTGACTGATCAGAAGATGGGGACAATCCTCTCTGTTTTTCTACGGAGATAGGACTCATGGGAGATAGGGCTATAAAGAGTATGTGATTTTTGTTCTGCTTGTATTCAGTTCATCATCTTCATTACCTTGGCTCCCGAAGGAGAAAGCAACATCACTTCCGTTGAACGACATGGGTCCACAAAAATTTTCAATGACTTACAGAGGTGGACTGATGCGGCCGTGGTTGCTGTTAACGTGCCCTCGTCAGTGGCGGATCCTTCAGGCTCAGAAGAACCTTTCGTTGATCTTTCTCCTGGCTTTAGGTGCCGTGCATGCAAGCTCTCTGAGCCGTGATGGGTCGGCAAGGCACCTTTTCAATTATCCACAAAATCCAATACCGCTGGCTTCAGCAGCTTGTCGAGAAGGACCGAGCTTGTGCAAAGGCCTGAAAGATCTTACCCACCTTAGCGAACACAATATCAGTCAGTGCCACGAATGCCGCTGTGTTCTACATAGACGAGGTCGGCGTTAGGACCCCCCGCCCGACACGTCGCATGATTGTTATCTATCCTTTCTTCCAATGCTGAAGGATTATAGGTACCTTTCTGACTGAAATTTCTACCACCTGGGTCGGAGCAAGTAGGAGTGGCTCGATACCATGCCACTTACCCCCGACTTGGTACCAGCAATCCATCAGTGTTGCTGATTGGACTAACGACATCAGTGGTTTCGACGGTATTCTCGGTCTCGATCCTATTGACTCAAAACCGTGGGTACCGTTAGCAATGCACTTGAAGTCCAAATTGTCACGGACAATCTGTACACTCAAAGAACGATATTGCAAGAGGTACTAGGCGTATTCTTTGCCTCAGCTTCCGGAACTCGTGTTCGGCGGCTATGGCAACTCGGCGGGGACAAGCTCAGTGAAGTATGTTCCACTCACGACGACCTACCCTGCATCAAAAGGGTATCGACCAGTCGATCTCTTATGGCGGCACCACTGTTCTGTCCTCGACCGCTGGTATCGTCGATACGGGCACCACCTTGATTCTCATCGCCACGGATGAGTGGTGTGTTGGGGACTATCCAAATGCTGACAGTTCGCTCCTCTCGGAACCTTGCAGACGCATTCCGACCATACCAAGCCCTAATACATGCAACTCTGAACTCCACCACCGGCCGGCCTCCTGACCATTACACCCTCTCAGTATGCCAACCTGCAGACGTTGTCGTGCAATATCAGAGGTACCTCTTACGAAATCATTCTGGACGCACAGATTTGACGGCTGGTGTGAAAGATACTGCAGTAGCGTTCCCTATGCAGCAGAGGATGTGAGGACCAGAACTTGTGGATGGGAAACGAAATCGTACAGGAAACAATACCCATCGACAAAATCAAAGGCAAGCCCATTCGAGCATCCAACGTCGTCGGTGACGAGGTATATCGACACTATTGAGCGATTGAGGCCAAAGCTTTGGGATTGTTACGACAATATGGATGATACATGTGGGACATGATCCATACGGTAGAGCATACTCTCTTTCGGGCTAGGGAGGTATCCCATATGTGTTTACCCAATCAGACCTAGTCGTTTTGCGGATGAGGCGATTATTTGATCCTCGTGTTGCTTACCTCAACATCCTTAAGTGTTATTGCTACCTGATCTTCAGCGGCCTCGTGTCCCCTTTCCGACGTCTTTCTTCCCTCCTGCTCGCACTCTGCATCGACCCCACGACGATCGTGTTTTTCCCCGCTACATCAATATCCATCGTTGTCTGTATAACTAAGGCAGCCTATGCACAGTGACAGGGCCAGCGCAAAACGCTGGAGGGTGGGACCACGCACGTGTACTGGATGGACGTGGATGGAGAGAGGGAGAGCTGGGTAGCATACCAACAGGGGGATTCAACACAAGTAAGCTGGAGGCCGAGGAACTCGACACCGCATGCCAAGTCTCGGCTCTGCCCGAGCTCGTATCTCCGAGTCGCCCGCAGAGCTTCATTCAGTCATTCCTCCGACTAGCTCGCACTGTGCATCGACCCTGCGACGATTATCTTTTTCCCTGCTGCATCAGTCTCCGCCGCTGTCTGTACAACACATCGTTGTCGACGCATCCCCTCATCTGCCTGACTTTTGGCAGTCTCCATCTCAGGCTCTTTCAATCGCCATATTCTCGTATCTGTCGCAAATTCGCTATCGTCTAGCGTCTTTTATATCACCCACATTGCACAGTTCCCTTACTCCGTGAGTATGTGTTACCATTCCCGCTCCTCTGTTTATCCGATTGTCTCTCACCTCACTCGTCTTATCGTCTCCTTGCAGCCCCACATCTTTCCTCGCCATCGATTCAGAGTTGCCGCTCAAAAATTTCCTGTGTTTCACCTTTCCCTCTGGGCTCATCGTATCCTTCTGCTTGTTTTGTGTTTAGCGCCCACTCTCCCCTGCACCGTCTCGTCTTATCCTCTGTCCAGTCCCACTTCTTCTCCCTCAGGTTGTCGTCACTCAATCCATTCCTGTCCTCACCTCTTACCGTCCGGCCTCCCTCCCTCACTCTCCGCTCCTGCCTACTGCATTCACCTGCTTCCTCGTGTTTGGTCTTGCCTGCCTCGCCCGATTTCACATCCCATACTTCTCTGTTTTTGTACGCCATCCTCCAATCGTCGCCCTCTGATCTTGCGCCTGTCTTTGTCTCTGCTGTACTCTTCCCTGTTCCCTGTGCGTTATCTCAGCTCTACTCGTTCTACTGTATTGTCGGTCTCTTATCTGACTCAGCCTGTCTCTGCCAGTCCCGTCTCATCCCTCTCTTGTCTGCCCTTGTTCTTAGCTGCCCCTTCCGCTTCACTCTGTGTCCCCCACATCCTGCTCTCGCCTGTTTGTCCATCTCAAGCCGTCCCTCCAGCTCTTGTCTGTGCCATCGGATTCCACCACCTGTCCGTCTGCCTCTGCACCTCGCCATCTTGTCTTTTGATTTTTTTTCCATCCTGCTTCGTCTCAAAGGTCGCCCTACTCCGCACCTTTGCCCTCCTTGCTCTAATTGCCCGCAATTTGTTCCATCTCGCCTACGCTGCCAAGTTCACATTCCTCCACTTTGCTTCTTAGATTTCGTCGACACATTGGTCTTTCCTGCCCCATCCCCGTCTTGCTCACCCAAGCCTCGCCTTTTTCTTGTCATCCGTGGTCCCTTCGCATCCAATACGTTCGTTTCATCTTCGCTTGATTTTCCATCCGATCATTCTGCATCTCGCGATACCCCCCCCCCCCACCCTGTCATTCCCAATGAGCCAAAACAACTCCTTTAGAGTTACTTTCCAAATCACAGGTATGTTTCCACTCACAGATTGTCATGCTTGTGGATGCTCATTGTTTGTATAGTTTCTCAACTGACCCTCTCGACTCCACTTCCAAAGGCAGACATCCGTGTCACTGTTGCCATAGGTGATGTAACCAAGACAACATGTTCGGGAAAACTATCAGAAGATGGTCTAATGGTAACATGGAATCACCCCTTCCTCTTGTAGGTACCACAGTTTGCTTCTCAACCATGATTTTTGATTCCTGTTACCCCATAGCACAGCACTTTCCTTTGCTGGCTGTATAATAGCCATATGTATATTTCCAGAGGAGTTCACCTCTGAATGGGACAAACAACCACTGGGTGATCAAATTGTTACAAATCTGGGTACCCTGTTGGAGTGTGGTAATGGATGGCAATGCAAGTACAATTTCTATCTATGTGACTCAGGTATTCATATTATACTAGGCAATGTGCCTGGGCTACATGATGGCTGTGAAACTCTGTCCATGATCCCCACAGTTTGTGATGCCTTGGTAAGCTTTATGTTGCAGTCAAGTTCATAGATTATTGAATTGTAGCTTCAGATTGCATCAGATGTACATGACTGTTTCTTTGCTCTGGAAGATTTTGGCAAACGCTTGTCAAAGCTCCGTAAACAATTCAGAAATGTGGCTTTTGTGTCCACTCAAATTGAGCTGCGACAGGCAATGCTGGACCTCTCTCCTATTGGTCCAAAGCACACTCATACCATGAATGATCTTGCAAATTCCTTTGCATCCCGTCATTCCTTGCTGGGCAATATCTCAGATTTGAATAGGGCCATTGAGCTCCAGCAGACTAGGCTTGGTCTTTGCCCAGAAGGTCATATAGAGCATGCTCAAGCTCTCAGAGAGCTTTCACTATCCTTATGGAAATATTATTGCATTCAGGGCAATGAAGCAGACTTGCATAGGATTATAGGCATGCAACAGAGAAGTCTTGATTTGTGTCCACCTGGCCATTCACATCATACTTATGCTCTTAGGGACCTTGCACAATCTCTGCAGGAGCAGTATGATGTGCAGGGAAATATAGCAGACCTGGACAGGGCCATTAAAATGGAAGAAACAAGGATTACACTTTGTCCACCAGGCCATCCAAGGCATGATGAGGCTATTGGAAACCTTGCAGGGTCCCTCAAGAAACGTTATCATAGGCAGAACAATCTGATTGACTTGAGAAGAGCCATTAAACTTGAAGAACAGAAACTTGACCTCTGCCCACCAGGCCATCCATATCATGGAATTTCTCTAAATAATCTTGCAACATCATTCAAGGATCACTATAAAGTGACAAAAACACCTTCTGATTTACTCAAAGCAATTGATTTGTTTAGGAAGGCATTGCAGCACTACTGTAGTCAACACCGTCATTTTGGCATGGCTGTCAAGAACCTGGCTGAGGCCATCCTTCTTCCATGTGGTTCCTCACAAAGGCATCACTCCCCTAATCCACTATTTCCTTCACCAGAAGAGGCTTTTGAAACCTACAGGCTATTAACAGACTGTAGTCCAGCAGTTTCACTGACTGTATGGAATGCAACTCAGACTTGG
The DNA here is from genome assembly GCA_038093515.1 of Butyriboletus loyo. Lineage (NCBI taxonomy): Eukaryota > Fungi > Basidiomycota > Agaricomycetes > Boletales > Boletaceae > Butyriboletus > Butyriboletus loyo. Next base: position 5,673 of record JBBPSI010000234.1, read on the forward strand.
GTCAAGAATGCTGAAAGGCGCAATCATTCTTCGGTCTTGGAGGCCTATCGGACATCACTCAATACCCTGGATCATTTTACCTCCATGCAAGCTTCACTTGACTCTCGACACAAAGTAATGCAACTTGAAGCAAGGGTTGGAGATCTAGCCAACAATGCATTCTCATGTGCTTTGAGGTATGGTGACCTCCAGATGGCTGTCGAGGTTCTGGAGCAAGGTCGAGGAATCCTGTGGAATCAACTCGCCCGCTTCGACATCTCTATAGCTTTGTTGGAGGGTCGGGGCAACAAGGAGCGCGAGCTTGGGAACAGATTCACGCGATTAAGTGCAAACCTCAGGAAGTACGCTGAAGGGAGTGCCAGAAGCAAAGGGATAGATCCATATTGGCGGATTTATGAGCGGTGGCAATCTGTGGTGGACGAAATTCGGCACAAAAATGGGTTCTCACGATTCCTCCTGCCCCCGCGTTTCGAGGATCTCCAAGAAGCGGCAAAATGTGGACCGGTAATTATCGTGAATGCGAGCAAATACACCTGCGATGCTTTGATCATTCTCCACGCTCGACGACCTGTTCGCGTTCCCCTGGATTGCTCGCTCGACGACATAGTTCAATTATGTTTGCAATTCTCTGAACTTATCCAGGACCCACATGCATACGGGCAAAACAGAGAGCGCTGGCTCAAGAAATGGTTGCGTGAGTTGTGGACGACCGTCGTCGAAGAAATCGTCACAGTTCTCCAAAATGACGTTCAGCTCCCTACGGGCTCGCGAATCTGGTGGTGTCCGACATCCAAGTTTACAATCCTCCCGCTCCATGCTGCAGGTCCGTATCAAAAGAACAAGAAAAATCTCATGGATATCTACGTCTCTTCATACGCTCCCTCTCTCCCGGCTCTCATTCGTGCGCGCGGGCGTGCTCGTTCCCAGAAGGCGGCCCGTGACGCATCCAAAGGTCCGAACGTGATTTCGTTTGCAGCCATCGGTCAGGAACGGCCCAGTAAAGATTCAAAATTACGCGAATTACCAGAGGTGGAGCACGAAATCAAGAGGATCCAGGAGGAGACTAGCATGCCCACAGACGTGACATTCGAGACCGTCACGGGCGATGCAGCCACCATCGAAGGCGCCGTCCAGGCATTCCGAGGCCACCGTTGGGTCCACCTCGCCTGCCACGGCTCACAGCACGCAACAAAGCCATTCGAATCGTGGTTTGCGATGGGAGACGGGGCGCTCACGCTCATGTATATCATCCAGAAACGCTACACGCATTCCGAGTTTGCGTTCTTGTCTGCGTGCCATACGGCGGTGGGGGACAAGTCCACTCCGGACGAGGTCCTTCACCTTGCGGCTGGGATGCAGTTTGCTGGGTTCAATGGGGTGATTGGGACGATGTGGAAGGTAGACGATTCGAACGCGCACGAGGTGGTCACTCGGTTTTACAGGGAGATGTTTAGACGTCCGGTGATTGATTTTGAGCATGCGGCAGCCGCGTTGAACGTCGCAGTTACGGAGTCAGCCGAGAAGGTGCCGTTGGAGAAGCGGATCGTTTTCGTACATATCGGAATTTGAGCTCGTGGATGTGAGTTTCCGTTTTTTGTCCGATTTTGCGTGGTATCCTGACGTGGATTGTTTATAATGCATTAGGTGTGATTTATTCGGCGATCTCCACTGCCCACAGTACAGTTAGAGTTTTATCCGTAATGTCATTCGTTCTACATGCGTATGACGTTGCCTGTGTCATTCCATCGCATCTCGGTTGTCGTAATAGACTGTTTGTGACGGGTGCTGCATAACCGTTGAGTGGGATATTGTAGCAATCTGTAACTCCTGTATGCTGTACTTTATATCTATGTGTTTGGTATATCTGTAGGAAGCATCAGAACCTGAAGAATGGCGTATCTCAATCTGAAGAGAATGACCTTGGTTATTGTCAGTTGTCACCGGGAAGCCTTCAGTCAATATCACAATAGGAAACAATTTTCCGCCCCTTTGACTTTCCATTTATCTTATCAGCGCAACATCCTATACAGCTTGCATCGCTTTAAAGAACTGTCAGTAATTGGCTTGAGATGAGATGAATCTGCATTGGTCCAAGCAACTTGAGAACGATCATGATGAAGCAGACGTGCATGACGGGTAACACAAATATCATTCCAGATACCTAAGAACATGATCCATTCTTGTCCAAAATGCCTCTCCAATGACCGCCGCCCGTTCGAAATCGACGTCTAAAGCGGCACCACCAGAACCCCTGCGTCCATCTCCGCGAGCCCGGGTATCTTCGGCCCACGGTGCGTCAAGTGGCAGAAACACGATATCATGCCGGGGTAGAAGCTCTCTGAGCACCGTGTTTTGCAGATAAACTAGACGCCCGTTAGCATGAGATATCAGGTAACCACTCCATCGTGTACCTGCCTTGTACATTGAAGAGTAATGTCCACGGATCTTCAAGGACGGCTGTGTTCCTGACATCTGCGTCGATGAGCGTTGAGAGTTGCAATGCGAGGACGTGCTCCGCCGAAAGTCGGGTTCGGCGATGGGGAAAGAACGTCAGGTGTATCATGTCTTGAACCTTCGAGGGGACGTGGGGATGAAGGAGCACCGTCCTCGCGACACCCCTACCCGGTAAACGATACCAATTACTTGGCCATATTAGTATTTTTCGTTTGCTCAGGCGAACCTCCCGTCGGATGGACCGCAAAAGCTGAAAAACGTCGGGCAAGAAACGAGACACGGTTAGATGCACCGCCGCGTTCAGGATGTCCAGCGATCGTGGGACCGTCTGGTACATATGCACGTTGTCGTGATTCCTGTATTCACCTACGACGACGGCGCGTGATTTATCCACGTAGTCTGGCACATGGCGCAAGAAGGACCAATTTCCCGCGTATGTCTCACCGGGTGCGCTCAGAGGGCCGCGCCCCAAGATGACGACGTTCGCTTTCCGTGCCGCCGCGAGCCAATACGTCTCACGCAGTCGAACGCCCGTCATCGGATCCACATAGGGCAAATTATATTCCCAGGAAGACTCATTCCGAGCGGAAAAGAGTGTGTCGGAAACGATATAGTTGACTACCGCGGACTCGGTCTCGATGAGTTCTTGCGTCGTCGGCGGTTTGATGTAACGCGGTAGCGGTGTGTCGTCTTGGAAATGCTGGCAAGGCAAACAGATGTGGTGATGGGTGCAGAATTCGTGGTACTTGCAAGGAAACAACTTCCCCTCAGCGCGTTCCCTGTGTTGGAGCAGGAGTATATGAAGGCGGTAAATGTGTTCTCCACCGATCATGGTGATCCTCTTTCCTGCAAGGGATTGGCATGTATCAACCTGATGGATGTCTGCGACGTGACGCCCATTGACCGAATGCTGACCAGAAAGTTCTTCGAATGCTATATTACGATGGGATGATTCTGGATGGAGATTGTGGAGAGATGCCTGCAGCCGTTCGAACTTCGTACCCGGGTGACCTATCGCATTCCGTTCGGAGGTAGTTCGCAGTTCATCCTCGTAGGCCTCGAGAAGCGACCGCATTGCCTCGTGCGCAGAATCATATGCAGCTCGGAGTGCGTCTTCGGCGAGTAAACGAGAACGGCTGTCAGACGGCCGACGTAGATCGTTCACGAACGACAAAGTGTAGAACAAGATGCTGGTAAGAACAAGATATATCAAAGGGCAGACTCTTCGTCTTCCAGCCATCCTGTTCAGCTCGTTTTACAATGAGCGGTCCAAAAACGTTGAGAACTGTTGAAAGTGATAACAATAAATTATTTCTTATACAGGAGAATTACAGCGGTTTTCAAAACGGTGCGGAAAATCGATTCAGAATTTGAGGTGGCTGTGTAGGACCCCGTGTGCAGCTGAGGGTGACAAATTTGCCTGCTCAGCGCTCATCAGTCACTCAATGCCCCGCCCGCTACCTGTCGACCTCAAAGCTCACATTCCGACTCTTTATGAGAAAGGGCATAGCATCAAGCACATCTGTAGGGTCCTAGGTGTCAAGAAAACCCTTGTTTACCAGACTCTAGCCTACCATGATACCTATGGTGTCGTATACAACCCTCACACCTATTCTCATGTCATTGGCCGCCACCGCCTCCTCAGTCTCTCTGATGTTGCATTCCTACAAGCCGTCATTCGACATCATAGCACAGTCTACCTTGATGAGCTCCAGCATGAGCTTTGGGTCAAGCACAACAAATATGCAACCATCCCCACACTCCTTTGGACAATCAAACATCTTCAACTCACTCGCAAAGTTATCTCTGTTGCTGCTGCTGAATGAAATGAGGAGATACGGGCACTGTATATGAACTGCATTGCCACAGAGGCACCAGATGCAAACATGCTTGTATTCATTGATAAAGCTGCCAAAGATGGATGCACATCCAATCGCCAATATGGCCAGTCATTGCAAGGGCAATGTTGCTGTGTGTCAAGGCCCTTCATTTGTGGGGTTCGATATTCCATCCTTCCTGCCATCACGCTTGATGGCATCATTACTTACAATATCATTGAGGGTCCCATTGATAGTGCACGATTTTTGCAGTTCTTGAAAGAAAATGTGGTACGTATTCCTTCTTTCTTAGTGTGTTCTAGCTCTGATCTACTTTACAGATGCCATTCACCAACCCATATCCTGGTTCTCGCAGCATCCTTATTATGGACAACTGTCGCATTCATCAGAGTGAGGCAGTGTGAGAATTGGTTGAGGACATGCATTGTAAGTTGGCCTTTACTGTTTATGAATAGCAATTGATGCAATTTTCAGTGTTGAAACTCATTTTCTTGCTGCCATACTCTCCTGACTACAATCCGATTGAAGAAGTGTTTTCAACCATCAAGTCATACTTGCGCCGCCACTGTGATGACTTGTCCATGATGGCAATTGTTATAATCATAACATTTTATTCATACATTTCGTACACTTTCAATTTGGACTTAGTCGATTTCACTTTCAAAGGTCACGTGACATAGCGCACGTGATCGTGGGAACTTACATGTGATCTCTTGCTGACTAAGCATATGATGTCATGGCCTAGACCAAGCCTAGACTCTATGATGTCACGACACATGTATTTAATCTCCGTTTACTTCTCTTCCTTTTGATCCCCGCGCCTCGTGTGGTTAATCACCATTGCGCTTCTCTTCTTTAGTCTATCCATGTATAGTAATTCCTCACATGCACAGCATGGTCTGTGCGCACTTCTGTACAATATAAAAGGGCTCGTGGTTAGACTAGGATTCCCTAGTTTTAACCACTTGTCTATTCGCTGGCAACAGTTGAGGATTAAGTTGAGACTCCTTGATTACATCTTGCCAGGTCTTTGTGTAGACCTGCAACTGTCGTTGGACCGCTTGTGACTTGTATTCGTACTGGCATTCGACCGTGCGTTGCTATCGTTACAGCAATTGTTCATGCATGCCAGAGCATCACCCCTGAAAAGGCAGCTGGGTACTTTAGGGCTTCTGGTTACATTGTGTAGATTACTTAGCAGCATGTATATTGGGCTTGTGAACAATGTGTTGTATTGGTCTTCCACATTATCAGTGTGATAAACCACCATATGAATTGTCTGTGAAAAGTAGATACAGTGCTGTTACGCTGGGCGCTAACAACTAGAACAGCGAGGAGGCACTCTGGAGTGGCCTCGAGACTCGGGAGACGATTCTGGAGAAGTCTCAGACTATGTCTTAGTGCGCACACTAAGAGTCTGGCAGTGAACTAATTGCTAGCAGTTTGCTGCGTAGAACTAGATACTGTACAGGGTGTAAAGACCGGGTCTTTATACTACTGGGGTCTGCGCACAGACCAAGTTCCTAATCGAGTTGCGAGAAGGAAACTACAAATGAGGAAGGAATATTCCAGAGAGTTCTGGAGTATGAAAGAAAGCGCGTCCGTGCGCGAGAAATGATGACTAAGCTAAAGCGGTTCGTACCGCTCAAAGGGCACTAGCGAAAGGCTAGGCGAATGAAGTAGTCCAAGTGGTAGTGGATGGAAAAAGTATACCACTACCGTAACATTACCCCCTTCCCATGGTGGAGACTCCGACTCCACAACTTGAAAACTCCCTTCATTGAGACGCTCCCTCGTTGAAGTCATAGTCGTAAGGATCGTCGGCAGGTAACTCCGCCCATGCGTCGTCTCGGAACGTGCAGTTGGCGACGATGTGGCCAACGGCACCGCATAAGCCGCAGACACGCTCTGGGCAAAACTCCTGTATATGACCAGGGGCGATGCGGCGGCAAAACGGGCAGGTATAGTTGGGACATTCCCTGCGGAAGTGGCCGACGGTCCCGCACTCGAAGCAGAGTTGCGGGCGGACGAGGCGAGGTCGAGTAAGGCCCGGGCTGGGACCAGGGGATCGATCGTCGACGACGATAGGGGAATCACGAGTGCCCCGACCAGCGAGGTAGGGGGGCGGGGGTCCGTAGGAAGAGTCATTAGAGCTACCAGCTGCGGCGGCAGGGGTAGTGGCGCGGGGGATGAGTTGGATAGAGGGGGTTCCTCGTCGAGTGGATGGTTGGGGGGTGACGGAGCGGACGGCTCGGTTGGCAATTCTGCGTCCTGCAGCGGTGAGAGTGACTGACCCAGGGATTGCTCCGGCCTGGAGTAACGCCTGGCGAGGTTGGCGACGCACTGTACGAGGCGGTAGGGGGGAGTGTCGACGAGCGACCTGGGGCTCGTCGACGTCGGTCCGAAAGGACTCCAGGGACTCCCCTGTGGTCTCACGAGAAGAGTCTGCTACCAGCGTGGTTGCAGGTGACTCTCGAGTGGATGGCGCTGGAACAGGTACAGGCGAAGGAGATCTTGCCGGGGGAGGACGAGGCATTGGATTGGGGCCGCGAGCCATGGGGCGGAGGTAGCCGATGCGGTCGGCGGAGTGAAGGTAAAATTGCCGCTCCCTAGGAGCAAGCGCGATGAGGATGGGACGAAGGACTGGGGCCAGAATACCTGGCAGGAGCTGATCAACCACGTAGCCGAATCCTTCGGCGTGGAGGATATCGAGGGTGTAGCCCCTAGCCTCCATCAAGGAGGACTCAAGGGCGGCGGCATAAACGGGCGGCTGGTTGTCTGGACACAGACGGGTGTGGACGGTGCGGGCGAGGGCGTAGGAGCGGTAGAGGGAAGCGAGTGTGCGGAGGACATAGTCTCCGGTGAAGTCCATACGCTGCTCCAAGGCGTAGGTGGCGACGGGATTTTCTAGGACGGCGGCGTACAGTACGCGGCGGGAGGAAACTGGAAGGCGCGAAGAGCGGACAGGGGGTTGCGGCGGAAGAGGGAGGTTCTCATTGTTGTTGTTGGCGGCGGAAGAGGCGTTGTTTTCGATGGGAGAGATGGACATTTTCGAGTTTTACTGCGAAGATGGGGAGGGGAAATCCTTGGGGTGGCGCAGCTTATAAGCCTTAAGCAGGGCCTGCGCATGGACCAAGTTCCCATTCGGCTCCCAGGTGTTCTCCGCTGCGGAGTACCCTTTCCAGGAAACCAGGAACTGGCGGCGTCCCTTGGAGCCGCGGTGCGATAAGATCCGATCGATTTCGTACTCTTCATCTCCGTCTATTTCTTCCGGAGGAGGATTTGTAAAATTAGGACCATGCTCCACAGTCTCGCGATAAGGGGTGAGGAGTGACGCGTGGAAGACGTCATGGATCTTCCAGGTCGGTGGTAATCGGAGTCTGTACGCCACAGGGGAGACAACCTGTGCGATCTCGAACGGCCCTTCCCTTCTTGGGGCGAGTTTCTTGGACGGGTACCTGAGTCGAAGGTTGCGCCCTTCGAGCCAAACCTTATCCCCTGTCTTCCACGGACGGAACTTGGATGAGATCCGTTCCTTCATCAATCGCCGTGCCTTCTCGTGGGCTTCTAATGCCTCCGTTCGGGCTCCCGTGAGTTCCGAGAGTCTGGATTCGAGGGCGGGGAGGAACGTCTTTCCGATTGGAGGATAAGACCTCGGTTCATACCCGACCATCAGGGAGAAGGGGGTCACGTTTGTCGAGGAATGGGTCATTGAGTTGTGGGAGAACTCGGCCATGGGGAGTAGTTCGGCCCATCGTTCTGGGTGACCATCACAGAAGATCCGGAGGTACGTTTCCAGTTCTTGGTTGACTCGTTCCGTTTCTCCATCGGTCTGTGGGTGGTACGCAGAGGAGAGGGCGAGGTCGTAGTCCAGGAGCCTTGCGAGTTCTCTAGCGAAGGCAGATGCGAATTGAGGACCTCTGTCCGAGATGCAGCGGGAGTGTAGGCCGAATCGAAGGAAAACAGTTTTGAAAAACAACTTGGCGACTCCAGCCGCGTCAATGTCCTTGTTGCAAGGGGAATAAATTACCCCCTTCGTAAGCCCATGGTCTACCACGACCATGACAGAATCATATCCTAAAGAGGGAGGAAGGCCGGTGATGAGGTCAACTGAGACCTGTTCGAAGGGACAAGAGGCCACGCTGGCCAGTGGAGTGAGAGGAGGGACGGTGGGATGGGTGTTTACTTTATGTGCCTGGCACATGGCGCATCCAGAAACGAAGCGTCGGACCAGGTTAGCCATACCCAGCCACCAATAATCGTGTTGCACCATGTTCTGGGTGCAGAATATGCCACCATGACCACCAGCAGGGCTCTCATGTAGGGATCGGATGAGGTCGACACGTGCGGCCTCAGGAATATACCGCTTCTTGCGGAAATACAGCTCTTTGCCATCGAAGTCCCAGTCTCCAGCATTCATCTTTGGGAAGAGGGGTGAGTCCTTGTAAAGAGCCTGCATGCACCGCTTGATCATAGGGTCGCTGGGGGTGGAGGCGGCGATCTTTTCCGCGAGCGCGACATCGATTTTCCTGGCGAACAGGTTTTCGGGGAGAAGGGTGACCTCCTGGTTGTCGGTGGAGGTGTCAACATCGTCTTGTCGGGATAAGGCATCGGCAGGGCCCATCTGAGTACCCGGGATGTGGTGGAAATGCAGGTCGAAATCCTGCAGGAACATAAGCCAGCATGCTTGTCGGCGAGACAACTTGTTCGGTTGTCGGAAGTATGTGAGATTCTTATGGTCAGTGAGAATCTCGACCTGGTGACCAGTACCGCGCAGGTAATGTCGCCATTCTTCTAATGCGTGAATGACCGCGAGCAGTTCGCGGTCGTAGATATCGTAATTGCGCTCTGCAGGGGAGAGCGTCTTCGAGAGGTATGCGCAGGGGTGGAGGTCCCCGTTGACGTCCTTTTGCATGAGAACTGCCCCGGTGGCAGTAAGGGAGGCATCTGTCATGACCGCAAATGGCTTCGTGACATCGGGCATGGAAAGGACGGGCTGCCTTAAGAACGACTGTTTTATTGCCTGGAACGCGGCCTCACAGGCGGGGGTCCAGGCCCAGGGGGAGTTTTTCTTTGTCAGGTCGTGCAGCGGTTTTGCGATATGGGAGAAGTCTTGGATAAATCTCCGATAGAAATTGCAAAAACCTATGAAGGACCTAACAGCCTTCACAGAAGTCGGGGGGTTCCATTCGCGAATGGCTTTCAGCTTGGTAGGGTCCATCTTGACCTGCCCTTCTCGGACCATCATTCCGAGGTACTCCACTTCTTCAGCATCGAACGAGCATTTCTCCAGCTTGAGAAATAGCTTGTGTTCGCGAAGGCGTTCAAGGACCCGAATCGTTCATGCTTCATGCTCGGCCGCGGTGGCGGAATGGATCAAAAGGTCGTCCATGTAGATAATCAGCCAGCCTTCCGCCATAAGGTCACCGAAGATGTGGTCCATCAAAGCCTGGAACGTAGCTGGAGAGTTGCAGAGTCCGAAAAACATCACAGTGGGTTCGAACAACCCTTGGGGAGTGATGAAGGCTGCCTTCCAGCGGTCGTTCGGCTTGATGAGGACGTTGTTGTATTCCCATCGGATATCCATCTTGGTGAAAATCTTCGAGCCTTTGAGGCGATCTACGAGGTCGGAGATGAGGGGGAGAGGGTAGGCGTTTTTGACCGTATGGGAGTTCAGGTACCGATAGTCCTGACAGGGGCGTAGCGAGCCATCTTTCTTAGATACGAAGAAGAAAGGGGCGGCTTGGGGGGACTTGGAGGGAGTGATCTTTCCCGACTTGAGGTGTTCCTCGACGAACGCTTTGCATGCCTCTGACTCTTTCGGGTTCAGAGGGTAGACCTTAGCGACTTTGGGTACAAAGTCTTTGTCGAGGTCGATGGCGTGGTCGAAAGATCGGGACGGGGGAAGCTCCTCGGTGTTCTTCTTGTCAAAAACGTCCGCGAAGGCGGCGAACGGGGTAGGGAGAACTGCTTTCTCCTTGATGGCTTGAGCGGCGATCTCAGTCGCGATGGTTGCTTTTCGAATAGGGTAAGCTTCCCTTGCTGAAGCGTCTACTCGCTTCTTCCAGAGCTTGGCTATCTTGGAGTCTGGGTCCAAGTCCAGGTACCGTACCAGGTACCGTTGAGCGATTGCCCGAGGGGAGTCGTGTCGGGGCTTCTTGATTTGATCTGGGAGATCGATATGGCCAGTGGCCCAATCTATTACCGGGTTTGCTTCTCGTAACCACGGTAGTCCCAGGATCATGTTTTCTCTGCCTATGTTGAGGACTAGGAAACTCCGTTCCTCCTCGGTTTCTCCAACTCTGATGGAGAGGGTGACCTTGTGTCGTATGACTCCTCCTTGGTTGTTTGACCCGTCCACGTTTTGGGCACTAAGTGGCTTGGGTAGCCGTTCCATCGGCAGTTTCTTTCGCTTCACTAGATCGCGATCTATGAAGCATCCGCTTGCGCCGCTGTCCACCAGGGCGAATGTGTCGACGATTTGACCCCCTTCATGCGCGAATAATGACACAGGAACTCGAATTGATTGCGCATTGGGGTTTGATAAAACTACAGGGGCGATTACATGGAGAGGTGAAGACGTCGAAACTTCCCTCTCTTCTAAAAATCCTTTGGCCATTCTTCGGCCACCTTGGTTGCTGCGACGGGCAGCTTTTCTTCATCTTCATTGAAGCATGCCTTGAGGACGTTCAAGACATCTTCCTGTTGGGTGCCTCGACCTTTCAACTCGGACAGGTAGTCAACGAGTGGGGAGGGCTTGGGTTCTGGTTGCGTGACGACGGCGGCGCGTGTGCGCTGAGGGTTGCGAGGGGGACGAGGGGGCGGTCCTCGGGAGTTCTGCCCGTTGCGAGGGGGGCGAGGATGGTTGGTCGATCGGCAGCCGACTTGGTGGCAAATGAAGCATTTGTTCTGCTTCATGTACTCCGCACGTTGTACGGGAGTAAGTCGGACTGCGTCGACGTCCATCGCGTTGGGGTCCCTTCTGCTGGACGAGGGCTTGGAGGGGGAGGAGAAAGTGGGAATGTAGCGCTTCCCTGCGCGGAGGTCGTCGATGCGCTTGTGTTGCGCATGGAAGGCGGATGTTTTCTCGGCCCATCCGGCAAGCGTGGTAGGGGGTTTCTCGCAAGAGAGAACGGACTCAGCGAGGCGGGGGTCGAGACCGTGAATGAACCACTCAATGAGAGCTTTTTCGTCGATGATCCCGGACTTGGCAGCGAGGAGCTGGAATTCTGTGACGTAGGTGTCATAGCCATCCTTGCGGTTGGCTTTGTTCTGGGTGAGGTTCCCCAGATCGATACGGGCACTTTCTCCTACGTCGAAGGGATGGAAGACTCGGTGGAAGTCTTCACAAACCGTGGAGAACTCTCTCTGTCGTGCTGTGGGATGTCCATCCAGGAGGAGACTCATCCATCCTTCGGAGAACGTCTTGCCTTTTCCTTCGCTCATTTTCATGAGGAGGGCATTGATTTTTGACTCGTCATCAGGGAATGCCATCTGATTAGCGGCGAAGTAGGTGCTCATGGCGAGGAGCCATCGCGAAGCGTCTTCGTTGAGACCAGAGAAGTCCTTTGGGACGATGTTCTTTTTGTCAGACATATCGTTGTTGTCGTCTTCGTCGTCGGATGAATCTGCGGGAGGATAGTATGGCAGGGAGGGGGAGCGGGAAACGTGGGGAGAGACGTGGGGGGTTCTGTCGAGCCAATCACTGTGATATCCGTCGTCGCTGGGTGCCGGTTCGTCTTCCTGCCCTAGACCCTGGTCCTCGGGTTGATAAGAGGGTTCGGGGTCTGACTGGGGCGAAGGGTTGTACTGGGGCTGAGGGTCTGGCGGGGCGGGAGAGTGTGGCGGCGATGGATTGTTGACGACGATGGGTTCCGGTTCAGGAGAGGGAACGCGGAAAGAACGACCAACGCGTCTTGGACATTGGATGGAAATGTTGGGCGAGGGGGGGGCGGCTTTACTGCTGAAGAGCAGAAGCAAGATGAAGATCTAGTTCTTTTGTTACGCTGGGCGCTAACAACTAGAACAGCGAGGAGGCACTCTGGAGTGGCCTCGAGACTCAGGAGACGATTCTGGAGAAGTCTCAGACTATGTCTTAGTGCACACACTAAGAGTCTGGCAGTGAACTAATTGCTAGCAGATTGCTGCATAGAACTAGATACTGTACAGGGTGTAAAGACCAAGTCTTTATACTACTGGGGTCTGCGCACAGACCAAGTCCCTAATCGAGTCACAAGAAGGATACTACAAATGAGGAAGGAATATTCCAGAGAGTTCTGGAGTACGAAAGAAAGCGCGTCCGTGCGCGAGAAATGATGACTAAGCTAAAGCGGTTCGTACCGCTCAAAGGGCACTAGCGAAAGGCTAGGCGAGTGAAGTAGTCCAAGTGGTAGTGGATGGAAAAAGTATACCACTACCGTAACAAGCACAGCTACAGCGGTATGAAGCCTACATAATCATCCTTGGTGAGCTCACCATCCTCATTGACAGCAAAACCCTTTGGTACAGGTAGCCACTGTTGCTGCACCTCACAGTGGTAGAAAATATCATAATCAGTTGCCAGACAATCTGTGCTATCATCAGCCATCATTGGAGCACCAGTGAAACGCATTCCACCACTGTTATAATCATAACATTTATTTGTACACTTTCACTTCGGACTTAGTCGTTTTCACTTTCAAAGGTCACGTGACATAGTGCACGTGATCGTGGGAACTTACATGTGATCTCATGCTGACTAAGCATATGATGTCATGGCCTAGACCAGGCCTAGACTCTATGACGTCACGACACATGTATTTAATCTCCGTTTACTTCTCTTCTTTATGATCCCCGCGCCTCGTGTGGTTAATCACCGTTGCGCTTCTCTTCTTTAGTCTAGCCATGTATAGTAGTTCATCACACGCACAGCATGGTCTGTGCGCATCTCTGTATAATATATAAAGGCTCGTGGTTAGACTAGGATTCCCTAGTTTTAACCACTTGTCTATTCGCTGGTAACAGTTGAGGACTAAGCTGAAACTCCTTGTTCATACTTGCCAGGTATTTGTGTATACCTGCAACTGTAGTGGACCCTGTGTGACAAAGTATTCGTACTGGCATTCAACCGTGCGTTGCTAGCGTAACAACCACCATCGTGGAATCGCTTCTCATAGGCAATCTTCTTTTTGGTAGGGGGTGAATCTCCACTGCTTTGAGATGAATTCACAGTATCGCTACGCTTACACTTTGCATCTGGACCATTCCACCAAGCTAAACTGCCTTTTTTCAGGTGAACTATATCTCCCTTGGGTATGCCAATCCCTGCTAGCATGTCATTGTCAATGTCGGGAAAGATGTTGGGGCCAATGCCTTGTAATTTGAGGCCTCTCTTGTACATACAAGCATTGCGGATGCCAAGGCTAGTTTTAGCATAGCAGAGGAAGCGTGAGAGCTGAGTTGGAGAGGGAAGAAGTGGGGGAGCAAGGTTCTCCTGAGTAGGTACTCGCTGAGTGGGTGTTGTTGGGGCTGTAACAGAAGGAGTGGGAGCATTCAACTTCGGCATGGATGAGAGAAGACCAGAATTCATGAGCATTTGGAACAGAAGGGCAGAGGTAAGCGAGTTGAGATCTGTGTTCGAAGCCTGAGGTGCAGTAGGTGGCATTTGTGCTTTGCACACGGGATGTAAGAATGGTGCCTTGTTAGACATGTTGAAAGACTCGAGATTGGGTGGAATTTGCAATGTGGCCTGTCCTTCCTCCTGTTGGGATGCACATCAGAAGGTGTTTGGGGGAAAATGAATGAGACAGCCTACCAATGCATGGCACCAGTCCAAAATCATGGCTGGCATCAGCGGAATTGCACCTAATGGCCCAATATATGTAAAGCCTTCATCATGCTCGTTTTTATATAGCTTCTGTAATTTGAGCCGCCAACGAGCAAGTCGCATGTCCAGACTCGAGCTACTGTGAGCTGTTTTCTACATATGTTCAAAATTACAAAACAAGACTATAAGGGAATGAAATACATACTGGGTCATCTGAATCGTTATCAGATGCTGGGCCCGAGTTGTCTGAATCGTCTGAGGGAAGCTTTTCGACATCCTTCATATCAATAAAGAGTTTTGTGGTGCCAGGATTGGCGCTATGGATTTTCTTGACCATTTCCTGGTAGTCAGCCTTGTTGTCAACATCCATGGCATTAGCAGCACTTTGGCTGTGTGATTCAAAAGTCAACAGATGTGCTAGCAGTGGATAATGCTTACCTTTTAGCTTTTGGTGGTATGAATTTGAATGGATACCATTTCTTCTCAGAGACCCTGTAGTTATCATACCCATGCTTCTTGAGGAGACTCTGTAAAAAAAGGACATAATTACCATTGGTGACAGCGAAGAGAAGTTCCTTCGTCTTGACAGATTTCTCTTCCTTCATTGTAGAGCCTTTGCCTTTACCCTTTTTCTTGAGGGTAGAGTAGACAGTAAGCACAACAGCAAATATGTACGGCTTCTCTGAGGAACAAGTAGGAGATGGTGATGACATGGTTGGCTGCAAGTGGCCGTAGGTAGTCCAACATGTTCACACTCAGGTGCACACGGGGTCCTACACAGCCACCTCAAATTCTGAATCAATTTTCCGCACCGTTTTGAAAACCGCTGTAAATAAGTAAGTAAACAAAATCCTGACTCGTGTTTAGACTCTCAGAGAAGGCTGATTTCGTTCAATACGATTGTGATGAAGACGGCGGCGACCCCCTCAACGACTGTTCTCGGGAAACGGAGAAAGTCTCGCCTTGTATTACGGCTCTCATCCAGTCCAGCGCCGCCAGAGGCTGCCACAACGACACCCACGACCGAGACAACACCCCAGGTATCCCTTGAAGTCAGCAAAAAATCACGCTACCCATGTACGTATCCCGAGTGCACAAAATCTTACTCGAAACCATCGAGGTTAGCCGAACATCGGCGGTCCCATACTGGCGAGGTCAGGACTGTCGTAATTTAAGTTTTTATCCTGTTTTCTCATTCATCCTCCACATAGCGTCCGTTTACATGTAATTCATGTGGAAAGTCCTACCTGCGGGAGAGCCATTTACAGGCACACACGAGGAGCCATTTACCTGAATCAGAGAGACCATATGTGTGTACGGAATCTGCGGAATGTACCAAACGCTTCTGGACGTTCGAACATCTTGTTGTCCACGAAAATTCCCACAGAGGTAACAAATCGTATATTGTCAGTGTCTTTTTCGCGTCTTATTCTGTCAATCTCATGGAATTCGCAGTGTCCAGACGCTGATTGCGATGAGGTGTTTTCCAAGCACCACCAGCTGCGTGCTCACGTTTGTGAAGTTCACTCCCCACCAGGAACACAACCGTACATCTGCTCACATTCAGGATGCACAAAATCATTCGCAACGAATCAAAAGTTGCGAGGTCACGTGAAGACACATGATGGTATGGATTGTGCGCCCGAGTTCAAGTGGTCCTATATTCACACCCTCACGTCAGACAAGCGATACACTTGTTCGCATCTTCACTGTCTACCTGGTCCCGGCAAGGATCCTGTTTACTTTGGCACGTGGACGGCCTTGCAGGCGCACATACGGAATGATCATCCCCCGACGTGCATGCACCTCAAGTGTAATGGCCGCACATTCGCATCGCAACACAATTTCAGAGCCCACCAGAAGCTGCACGAACAACAGGAAGCTGAAGCACACCTCTACCACAGTGACAGGCCTGATGCACCTGAGGATGCAACCGATGCCGAGGGTTCTCAGCCTCGCAAACGAAGGCGCGGTGGTGAACTCGGGCGTGACTGGATATGTGACTTTGCGGGCTGTGGTAAAGACTTTAAATCAGTATGTTCTACCTCGAAGGTGCTCGCGATGCTATGATTGATATTTTTGTGCAGAAAAAAGCGCTGACGACGCATCATAATGTCATCCATCTCGGTCAGCGGAACCACGTGTGCCCCCACATACATTGCAACAGCGTTTTCGGATACAAACATCTTCTCGAGCGCCATCGAGCTAAGCTACACTCGTCGAAAAGTGTCCATGGGGAGACGGCTTCGGAAGAGGAGGCATCCACCACCGAGGCAGATGACACTACGAATATCGAGGCGATCACTGGTAAAGTCTATGCGACTCGCTTACAAAACGCAATGTCTATACGTTGCCCATACCCGCACATCGACGCACTGGTGACGTCGAGTACGGCACCAGACACATACGGACCATCATCTAGCAAAATGTGCGAGCATGTTTTGACGCGTGCCTACGATCTTCGTCGCCACCTGAGGTCAGAACATGGGGTGGATACTGAAAAGGAGAGGGTGGACGCTTGGGTCAAGGCACAGAGGGACGCTCGCTCAAATTAGACCTGCTATCTAGACCCATCTAGTGCCCCTACACGCTTGCCAAACACATTACCCTGTAAGTTGGCTCGCTTGTTCCAAGTTCCGTTCCTAGCGAGTTCCGACCGTGATGCCCCTGATATCATTTGATCTGCAGCAAGTACTGCTGGTTTTCATTCGTCCAAGTTCTAGTCGCTTCGCTGACCCGGACCTGTGTGGCTGCACCCTGGAATGTATGAAAACATGCTCTGAACGTGTCGCCTCCATTCCCCGTCGTTCTCACGAGCAACACGAGTCCTTGTCCAAGCCTGCAACCGGCTGTCCTATCATCACTGGGGCGATGTGAATCCAGTCCGGGGCAGTGTGTCCTGTAGTTAGATGTGTGTCACTGTTTGGTGCCATCGATATCATTATGTAGTAACTCCTTCAATACAGCAACTCTTGCAACCTCATAGTCCCAGCCCTCGCATTCATTTCTTCATCCTTGACGACCACGATGATCCAAAGGCATAGCTTCAATGCACTCAACTCGACCTTCGTCGTCGATGCCGAGTACGAGTTAGTCAAGGAGCTCGGTCAGGGTGCCTATGGCTGCGTCGTCGCAGCGCGTCACAGAAGATCAGGCGAAGGGTGTGCGATCAAAAAAATCACCAACATCAATACCAAGGTAAGCCCACTTGATCGTTCCGCGCGCACGTATTTTCACCGGTGCTCTCGTCTTCGTAGCGTATCTTGACGAAACGATGCCTTCGCGAGATCAGGTATGTGTCTTGGCATCCGGAGATGGTGGGGAACCGTACAGCTGATAGTGCGCTTGGAGGCTGCTACATCACTTTAGAGGACACAAGAACGTGAGCGGCATACTGTCTTTTGCCCGGTCTTGAATGGGCGGTTGCTGATTCCAGGCGAACAGATAACTTGTTTATATGACATGGACATCGTTTTCCAGCCCAATGGCAACTTTGACGAAGTGTATCTCTATGTCAGTGATAGGTAGCTCTCACGTCCGCCGATGACCAACGCTATCTATCCACTCTGTAGGAAGAACTCATGGAGGCAGATCTCCATGCAATCGTAAGCAACGCTACCCATCGCCGTCCGCCCCATCGCTTATGCACGCATATCAGATTCGTTCAGGACAACCCCTCACGGACGCTCACTTTCAGTCGTTCATATACCAGACACTCTGCGGCTTAAAGTATATCCACTCTGCAAACGTGTTGCATCGGGATCTCAAACCTGGAAACCTGCTCGTGAATGCTGACTGCGAACTCAAGATCTGCGATTTCGGCCTTGCTCGAGGGTACACACCTGGCGGCGGCACCTCCAAGTCTGCTGGAAACCAGGGCTTCATGACGGAATACGTGGCTACGCGATGGTACCGCGCTCCGGAAATCATGTTGAGTTTCGCCAACTACGTGCGTGTGTCAATAAACCCTATTTCCCCGCTGCTGACCCTGGGGGCAGACAACTGCCATCGATGTGTGGTCGGTGGGTTGTATTCTTGCCGAACTCCTAGGCGGAAAGCCGATCTTTAAAGGCAGAGAGTAAGTCTCGGCTCGGCATGTGTGAGGTGGTGACCCCAAATTTCTGCAGTTACGTCGATCAGTTGAACCAGATCTTACACTATCTCGGTACCCCATCCGAGGACACGCTCCGCCGAGTTGGATCACCCCGAGTCTGTCAATAGCACCTAATTGATATGTATAGGCTAACCCATAACCCTCGTTCTAGGCGCAAGACTACATTCGATCGCTGCCCATCAAACCCCGAGTCCCATTCGCAACCCTGTACCCCCATGCCAACTCGCTCGCTATTGACCTCCTCTCCCAGATGCTGTGCTTTGACCCTGCCAAACGGATGAGCTGCGAGCAAGCGCTGAACCATCCATACCTGCAAGTATGGCACGATCCGGCCGACGAACCCATCTGCGAAACGGTATATTTATTTTCGTTCCCTGTCTGCGCAGACGTCTGATCATGTTATTCTTTTCCCATCTTCATTTCCCCTCGGATCCAATGTGACGCAGAAATTCGACTTTTCATTTGAAGAGGAAGACTCGATCGAGGGTATGAAGAAGTTGATTGTCGAAGAAGTGAGCTCGTTCCGAAAGGAGGTACGCGCACAGGCAAGATCGACAGGACAGATCCGTAGACAGGACAGGTGAGTTGATGTCGTCCGGTCGCTCCCTCGTGAGTCCTGTTCTCACATCGCGTATGGCCCCTAGTCTGCCGATCCCATCCCGGGATGAGATACTCAGCTCGCCAGTGCGCGAGTACGGCGACGTCCCTGGGGCGACGTCAGGTTACACCGTTCCGGCCCACAGGCCGCCGACGCCGGTCATGGACGACCCGAGCGATGAGCTCGACCGGGAGCTCGCGAGGGCACAAGCTGGAAAACGCTGAATCTTCAACACAGCAGTTGTTACTTGAGCTGAACCCGTGAAGCAACATACGTGTCTTACTGTGGACTATATGGTGGATGGAGAGATGGAGAGACGAGACGTAATGTAATATACCTTGAAGCTTCTCGTAGACTGTAACACCTTAACCCGTTCATTCATGATGTGTTGGTTTGGTTGGTTGTTGTAATTGAGGCATCTACTTGGAAGTATGACAACGCCTAGTGACTGCTAGATTGAGTCTGCGGGGCGCAAAAAATGCCACTAGCCGAGCGAAAGACCCTTGGTTTCATTTTTGTCACCACGGCACTAGCCATCTGCCAATCACACAATTCTCAAAGGCCTGGAACTTCGAAGCGTCAAGCGATTTGAACACTACACACTCGTCCCACCGACTTGGATCTGTCAGGCAGGACACCACACCCCGAGAGGAAGTTTGTCGTGTACTCTTATTCGGATGAGACATCAGGTATGTGGTTCATCAGAGTCACGAGCATGCAATCGCCGAGCGCCAGTCCGAGTCCGAGGCCCATCTTTTGACTCGTGCATTTCTCAAAGACGTCAAATATGTCGTGCCTGTCACGACGGTAGCGCCCTCCTCCGAGTTGTAGCCAGGATTCTGCGGGGGGCTCCCTGAGCCTCCCTCCCGAGGCGACATCACGTTCGTCGACGGACCAACGGATCAAGGTGCCACTGGCGTCAGATATCCATGCCGGCGAGTCACCTTTTTCCTGATCTCACGACGATACTTTCAATGCCTACTTGTCCTCCCCTGCGAAACTTGGAAGGACCCGAGAGTCGACGGCCACGCCAGGCCTTCGCGCCTGCATTGGAGAACCTGGAGCTATCAACCCACAGGCGTTGGCGGCGCCCGGTACGAATATCTAAGCAGGAATGCTGACGGGGTTTGCGGAAAGTGATATATGGTATCAATTCAGTAGCGCTCTTGTAAATTAGGAGACGTATTTTGTTAATGTGAAGCAATGGCCAGAGTATCTGCTAACCACATGAAAAGTATTAATCAAACGTCTCAATGTCCTCGTGACGTATGCAAAGGATTGGAATTGCTCGTCCCTGCGAACACATTGCGTCGGAATACAGGTGCTACGGTAAAGGCAACTGCGGGTACTTCAGTTCGTGGAACAATGCACCGCGGAAAACATGCACGCACCGGAAAGTAGATCCACTAGGCACCGATATGGACGTAGAGGATTCGTTGATCCCAGGGGATGTCGCTCGAACGAATGCTCCTCAACGTCCTGTGCAACGCCAGAGCTGCTCGAGTGTGGTCAAGGTGACCAGACTCATAAACTAAATTGTCATAAAACCTGGATGTGATCTCGTTGGTGTGTTCGTCATCGACAGCCCACATCGTCCCAATGACCGAACAGAACCCAGCGAACTGCATGGCTGCAGCAAGATGAATGACCTCGTTGGGGCTCTCCTCATCTCCAACAGTTGTATGACAAGCAGACAGATACGCAAACTTGGCGTTCCGCAAGTCGTATTGCATAATATTTTCAATCTTCAATAGTTCATCACCCATTGCAAACCCAGACTCAAACGGGTCCTTCCGATTGGGGATCCCGTGGCAGGCGAGGTGAACAAAGTCATTCTTGTTCAATTCTTCACAAACCCTGACCATGTTTGCATCTTCATCTTGAATGCAAGTAAGTGCTGCAATTGACCCAATACGTCGTGATATGGTGGTCAGCTCCATGTTCACCGAAGCGAGCAGATCCTGTCCCGGAGCCTGGGCCTGCCCTACAACCAAGAAACGATGCTGTTCCATTTCCATGGATGGATCCGATGGACTTCTCTGTCGAGCGCGAATGAGGGCTGCCAATGTCGGTGTATAGGACGAAACATAGAGATCTGATAACATCAATTGGCCCTTCCTAAACGGGCCAGCAGCATGCAATGGGAGAAGGGAGAACTTGGCGGTCGGGCACCACCAGACGTGCGATCGAGGGGGACAACAATCCTGAAGGATTTCCACTATTGGGAAAACAATACTGTCCCAGAGCTTTCGCAGAAAAACCATGATTTCCCTCGTCATATTCATGGATTTGGCGCAGTCGATCAGCGAACGAAGTTGGAGGGATAGCTCGGAGACGTCGGCTTTCGTGGTGGGAAGAGCGACATGGATGGGATTTTGGTCGGATAGAAGCACGAGCGCATCACAACTGTATTGGCTGGCATTTATGACGACCACTGGTCCACTGGCAGCAGCGACCTGGAGATCAGAGAAGAGTGGAGGCTGGAGGAAACGAGAGAGACCAGGCAGCTTGCAAATGTTAGCAACAGTGTCCTTCAGTTGTATGTTGAGATGGCACGCCTGATCATACTGAGACTTGGCATTGGGATGGGCATCAAACACCCTGCGAAGGAGAGAGGCCAAATGAGTGAACTCGTCTGCCAACTTTTTGCCTGTGTCGCCAGATGCTGTGACTTCATCAAGGGGAGAGCGAAGGCGAGTTAACTGGCTCCAGAAGACGCCACGGCCTTGTTCAAGGAGCTCGACCGCATTCATGGGATTTCCATAGCGAAGGCACGCGGAAAATCCGTCGACTGCTATAGATGTCATGAGCTGTTTGAATAATGCAAGATTCTGAGGCAGAGATGGCAGAGTGGCGAGATGGTGAACACTGAGACGCAAACATGTTTGGTATGCTAACACTGCGGTATTATGTTTGCACTCTTCAGCTCTGTTGATCCATTGTTTCGCACATTCGAGATCAGCGGAGGAGACGGTCTGAGAGACATCGGAAAGCTGGGAATATAGCTTGAATGATTCCTGGAGGTCATTGATGTCGTGCGTAGCTGAGTATTTGAAACGGGTGTGAAGGTAAGTTGCGATGCTACCCAGGGAAACAGCTCAATCTGGATGCCCCTGTGGGCGAAGTTCCAAAGCACTGCGCTCGAGAGCAAGTGCCTCGTCAAGGTCAGACAGCTGACCGAGTTGCTTGAAACGGGTATGGAAATAATTCGCGATGCTACCCAGCGAAAAGGCTCGTTGTGGATGCCCCTGTGGGCGAAGTTCCAATGCACTGCGTTGGAGCAAAAGTGCCTCGTCGAGGTCAGACAGCTGACCGAGCTGGTTGAAACGGGAATGGAGGGAATCTGCGATGTTGCCCAGTGAAAGAGCTCGATCTGGATGCCCCTGTGGGCAAAGTTCCAATGCACTGCGTTGGAACGCAAGTGCCTCCTCGAGGTCAGCAATCTCTCCTCTTTGGTAGAAGCGGTCGCAGAGTAAACCAGAAAGTGTACAAAGTGATTTGGTTCGACTGGAATCCTCTTGGGGATGGAGTTGTAATTCATTGCGGTAAAATGCGATTTCTGTGTCGAGTTCAGACATTGGGACAGAGCCAACGACGTGGATGAATCGTATTCTGTACAAATGTTAGGTCATTTCAGGTGGCTCAGAGGCAGACATACCTCTCGTGAGGTCTTTGTCGTTGCAGATAGCAAAGGGTGAGAGTGTGTATGGGCACCATTGCCACCACATGTGAACATCACCCTCGTCGCTGATGTAACTAACGCCCATAATTTCCATGATCGTCATGTCGTTCCGAATGAGATTGAAAGCACAAGGAACTTGCATCCATTGGGAAATAATTGCGAGACTCGAAGACATCGAACAGAATGGTGCCACACTCCTTTACCGAACCTGATACAACAGCCTAGACACTAAGTACTTCAAGGTTTTTGGGACGCTTGCAGCGTCATAGCAAAGCTCCAAGCGCAACGATCAACTCACTCACTGTGCCCACCAGGGACTTTGCCTTTTGTCTGGGAGATTACAAATGTTGCTAGTCTATGACGAAGCGAGGCACGAGTGAAGGGTTAGAGTTAAGGCCCTGTCCAGTCTGGCTCGCTTACCTCAGGTAGGCAAGTTGTTCCTTGGGTAGGCTAGTTGTTCCTCGGGTAGAATAGTGATGTAAGCAGATCACATGATCACTCTGAGATCATGTGCAATCATGTGATTAGAATCTCAACAGGTCATGTGATGTCATGTGAGCATACACCGGGTCACATGCCTACACAACATAGCTGGGAATCCTGACCAATCATGGCCTGCTGGCCTATCATTCAAACACCACCCAGCCATGACACAACATTTGGGTATCACATGAGCCATGTGGCAGTGCCTCAAGAGGGGAATTTTCACAACATGTATTACAACAATCAAAGATGATGTATTATTGGTGGAGAGAGAAAACATACAAAGTACACAGTATTATTACTACAAGTGTACTCATGTGATCCTGAGTAGAACACAAATAAATGATATGATGTGTTGTTTATCAGGTGTGGCTGGGCTACAGGGGGTGAGGGGGGCAGGTGGATTAGGGGCAAGTGGACAAGGGGGCAAGAGGATGAGGGCAAGGTGGGTGAGTGGACAACAGGGGCAAGCGGACGAAGGGGGCGAGCAGGTCAAGCAGGTTGAGTGGACAAGGGGGTGAGAGGATGAGGGTGAGGTGGGTGAGTGGATAAGGGGGGTCAGAGGACAAGGGGCGAGGGAGCAAGCAGGTCAAGCAGGTCGAGTGGATGAGGGCAGAAAGGGAGGTGAGGGTGCAAGGTGGTGAGGGGGGTGAGTGGACAAGGGGGGTCAGAGGGTCAGAGGGTCAGAGGGCAAGCCATGCACAAGTGAGTGAATGAATGTGAGTGTGTTCATTCACTCGTGCGCTTGACTCACATTGGGTGCATGAGGGATGTGGCAGGGATGGTGGTGGTGATGAACATGCAAGTGAATGAATGTGAGTGCATTCATTCACTCTGTTATAATTGTACCTCCTATAACAAACTTTGCATTTGGACTTTGTCATATTTCTCTTTCAAAGGTCACGTGACTCTGTACACATGATCGTGGGATTATACATGTGACCACAGGCTGACTAAGCATATGATGTCATGGTCCAGACTGGCCCAGACTCTATGATGTCATGCCTCATGTATTTAATCTCCGTTTGCTTCTCTTCTTTTTGATCACCATCGACTTCTATTTAATCTCCGTCGACCCTGACTTCTTCTCGTATATACATGTATAGTAACTAGTCTCACGCACTGCTTGGTCTGTGCACGTTTCCCTGTAATATATAAAGGCTCGTGGTTTGGGCTAGGATTCCCTAGCTTTAACCACTTGTCTTATTCACTGGCAACAGTTGAGAGATTAAGGCTTGAGCTATCCTCATTACACCTCGCCAGTTACTGTGTATAGCTGCAACAGTTGCCCGTGTGACTTGATAACAACTGTTGTCTCATAACACTTGGTTAAAGCTTCTGATACACACCTGGTTCCCAGGGCAGGGATAGTCTCGTTTCCTTGCACATACCAGTATGCTACCACTTGAAGGGGCAGCTTTTCCGCTTAGGAAACCATACCCGGAATCCAGGGTTAAGGATCGTTACTGGGTGTTCTCCAGTTTTCATATTCACTTTACCCCCGCACCTTTAGGGGAGCTCCTCGGAAGAGCAGTCTTTGTGTCTCATAGTAGCACCTGTACCTTCATTCTCAGACACTCCCTTTGGAGTTGTTAGTCCGCATCAGGGTCGTGCCTGATTTGTGAAGTGCAGCTTAGGGACCCCCAAATCCCTTTGACTGAGCAATTCTCATTGTAGTCCCTGTGGTAACACGGGAGGTAGAAGAAAAACCCCTTCTCAATATTTGTCAATTACTCATAGTAAACACTTTACCCATTTCGGTTCATTACTGAACCAAGCTTCATCGGAGATATTACCTCTGTTCGAAAAAATATTTCTTTTGTCCTACTTGCTGTAGGGTTCCCCAGAGTTCCTTTGGAAGATAGGGGACAGTAAGGAAACTTACATCTCGTAGTCTTTTTGCCGAAGAAAACCGGTTTTTGCTGAAGAAAATTCAAATCTTGCTGATGAACTACTTTGGAGTTTTTGTCTTCACCACCATCGCCGCCTACATCATCTTTGTCACCACTCTCGTAATCGCCCTTAAAGTTTTCAATACAATCGTAGCAAAACAAACTCAACCTTACACAATTACCCTATCCTTTAACTGCAACAAGTTCACTGCCAAACTCTCATTCCCTACCGTACAGCACCCACAAGGCGACGGTGAACTTTCTGATCACGAGTGGGACCAACAAACTTGGAATTAAATCAAACTGGGTTCAGAAACCTCTGACGACTTTCCTATTGACGAGGAAAAAAGAATGTCTGACCCAGGTCCATCATACAATCCTACCGACAATGTCCCAACCCCCGCCTATGATGATCAGACCTTGCATGCCCTCTTCACGCAGTGGCTGGAAAAAGATCAGCAAGGAGGAATTTCAAAGAAAGTTGCTGACCCAGGAGAATGGGATGGCGATTGGGAAAAGTTCCACCACTGGTGGACCTCCCTCAAGGTCTGGGTCTCCATTAATACATGGAAGACCGACAAACTCCGCACTGTGGCCGTGCTTAGCCACATTAAAGGAAAAGGCCAAGACTTTTCTCAAATCCTCTTAGAAGACTATGTCACTGACGAGGAATCTTTCATCAACTCCGCAAACAAATCTAGGGAAAAAAGGGGAGATCTGGCATGGCCCGATTGGGATGTCCTCCAAGATGCCATATGGAGTCACTTCCAGATAGACATTTTGGCACATCAGGTGTTAATCAAATTAACGGCCCTTACCCAGGGGCAACAACAAATCAATGGATTCCTTGAAAGGTTCAAGGTTCTCTATCATCAATCGGAGTGTGAGCCGAAACACGCTCTCGAGCTTCTCAAGCATGCTGTAAAGTACAAAATTTACAAGCAGGTCTGCTTGTCTGTTGACGAAGAAGCATTGGCAGATTTCTCCCTCCTTACCAAGGAAATACGAAGAATGGGAAGGGTCTTCGAACAGATGCAGGCAGAAAGGGGAAATGGGCAAGCCCGACAATGGCGGCCTTATTCTCAGCAGCCGCAACAGGGTTATCCGGCCCCCAAAGGACCTCCACCTGGCTATACTGCAGTCAGGACTCAGCCAGGGCGTGGCGCCCCGATGGATCTCAGCGCCCAGCAATCAGGTCCTGAAACCAGGACTTGTTTTTTTTGGAATTGGTAAAGTCCGAGCAGGCGCACTGAGGGCAAGGAAGGATGCAAGGGTAAACTTATCAGTGGAAAGACTCACTGATAATACAAGAGTGAGAGTATTGCAAACAGAGTATAAGGAGCAAGGCTCAACTTCGAGATATCACAGTAGTGATGATAGAACTGAAAGATCTTAAGAAAAGCGACAAGCCATAAGGGCTGTCTTATATACAGTACATGAGTGTTTGTACTTATGTTCTGTATAGTACCTTTATAAGGTATAGTATGAAATACATGACAATATGATAGAGATAAGAGATAAGACTAAGCATATCGTCCAATAGCATAATAAGAGCTATTTGTAATGTGATAAGCATGACTAGGTCTAGACAATGATGTCATATAGACCAGTCTAGAAACGTAGTGGCTGTAAGTGAAATACAGAAATAGAACACTACCATTTCAACACTCCTCCTCGCTTTAGCATTACTTCTTTATAGAGACAAAAGGAGAAAGAGAGAGCATGGACCGAACTTCTTCAAACCTCTGCCATGTCAGATTCTTTGTAAAGATATCTGCCGCTTGTTGTTGAGTAGGAGTATAGAAGAGAGTAATCTCCTTATCCTCGATGCATTCCCGAATGTAATGAAACAGAATTGCAATGTGTTTGCTGCGTCCTTCAACAGCAGGATTAGAAGCCAGAAATATAGCTCCCTGATTATCAACTAGAAGGGGTAAAGGACCAAGTCTGTATCCCATCTCGAAGAACAAGGAGCACACCCAAGAGAGCTGTTTAGCGGTCTCGGTCATGCCCATATATTCTGCTTCGGTTGAAGAGTGAGCAATCTTGCGTTGTTGTCTGGATAACCAGGATACTATGCCAGATGCTAGAAATATACAATAACCAGTCGTTGAACGACAGGTCTCGATATCGCCTGCCCAATCAGTGTCGCTGTATGCAATAAAGCCAGAATTGGCTCTCGGACCAGACTGGCTGTGTCCGGAATACATTATGCAAAGGTCTGGAGTTCCAACCAGATAGCGGACTATATAGAGCGCTCTTTGCAAATGTTCTTCCGATGGATTGGAAGAGAATTGCGACATCTTGATGACAGCATGAGTGATATCGGGTCTAGATCCGAGCATGATGAATAGGAGGGATCCGATGACAGATTGATATTGTGAACGCAAAGATGGCGATGCTTCGGTGGTTGATGGTGAAGGATTATAACCAGAAGGAAGAGGTGTGCGTGCGGGTTTTGCATTTTCAAGCTTGAATCGTTTTATGACCTTCTGTGCGTAATCGCACTGATCAAGCCTCAGGGTACGATTTCTTCGATCCCTGGTAATCCGCATGCCTAAATACTCTTTCGCTTCTCCAAGGTCTCGACTCTCCCAAGTCTTCATAAAGTGCTTCTTGTGAGCGAGGACTTGTGTTTTATCACTACCCATAAAAAGAGCATCATCAACGTATATAACTAAGATAATGATGACTTTCCCGATGAATTTTATATATGTTCCCGGGTCAGACAAGGTACGCTTGAAACCTTGTTTGATAAGTGATAAATGTGAGGCTTTGTTCCATTGAAGGGCCGCTTGCTTGAGGCCATAGATAGCTTTTCATAGGCGACAGACTTTACTTTCTGAGCCTTTTTGAGCGAAACCCTCAGGTTGTTCCATATAGATTTCTTTGTCAAGATCTCCGAAGAGAAATGCAGTCTTGACATCTAGAGCCTCGATTTCCCAATCTTCCAAGGCAGCTAGAGCTAAGAGAATCCTAACGGTTTCAAACCTGGCAACTGGTGAGAAGGTTTCCTCATAATCAATTCCGAAGATTTGGGTAAAGCCTTTTGCTACCCAGCAAGACTTGTATCGTCCATCGCTTTTTCATACATTTATCCATTTCCCTTTAATGACTTGACGTCCCTTGGGAAGATCTACCAGATCCCATACTCGTTGTTCTTGAAACGACTTGTATTCCTCTCCCATGGCGGTTAGCCATAAGGATCTCTTGGCAGGAGGTAATCTCATTACTGCCTTGTGAGACTGTGGGATACCATCGACAGTAGCAGCAGCTAGAAGAGATTTGATCCACTTAGCGCTGTACATCTGTCCTAAGTCATCTTCTTCATTCGTGGGTCTCGGTTGATTAACCGGTTGTGGAGTAGGAATTAACTCCTCCTGAATAGGATCCAGTCCTTGATGTATCTCTCGTTCTATCTCAATCGGAGGTCAATTCCCATAAGCATTATCTGGGACAATCCGTGGAACACGGATGCAAGTAGGACGAGGATTAAAGTCCTGACCAGTCTGCAAGAAATCTGGATCATTGATCATTGGGATCGGAGCACCTTGAGATCGTAAATCCTGATCGAACTCATTATATAAGTCACGTTGGTGACCTCGAGCACGAATATCTCGAGTCGGATGATGTTGATGAGGACGATTGCGAAATTCAGTGATTCGTTCAGGATATACTCTTGTTGGAGGTAAGAAAGTGGAAGGACGAATCCGACCAGGATCTTCAAATGTTTCCAACGGAGGTATCATTTGATGTTTATGTTGGTGTCGATCCGTTATGGACGATCTATGTCCAGTATCTGGCATTTCTCTTTTAACTCCAGGACATGGAGGTGAGAATAACAGTGGTTGTTCCTCATGAACAGTATCAGGAGATGGAGGGTCGAGGATTAAAGGTGATGGTGGATGTTCAGGGATAACCCATGGTGAAGGTGTGACAGATGGTTGAGGAGATGGTTGTTGCATGTCGTCAGGATTTAAATTGGGGGAAATTGGTGGTAGGTTTTCACGTATTATACCGGTCCCATCAAATTGTACTCCTAATGGAGGTGGCTCGTCAGCTCTTTGTTGATTTGACGGTGGGGCATCATATGTACTATCTTCTTCATCTCCATGTTCATCGGCATCTGTTGGAAGAATAGGAGGTGGAATTGTGGCTTGTCTGTTGTTCTGTTCTTTGGAACAATGAGGGAAGTATTCTTCATCAAAAGTCGCAACAGACTCTACTAGAACTCATCTTCAGGTTGGAGACCAAAAGCGATAGCCTTTGGTGCCAGATTCATATCCAATGAAGGTGGCTTGTTCCGATTTCGGAGACAACTTGTTTTCCCTGAGTTCCTTCTTTATAAAAACATATGCACGACATCCAAATACCCGGAAATATGATATATCTGGTTTCTCCCCAGAGAACATCTCGATGGGGGTTTTCCAATTATGACGACGCATTGGTTGGCGATTGTAGATATGAAGTGAGGTTTCTGTTGCATCCTGCCAGAAGACTTTTGGTAGACAGGCAGTATGGCGCATGGCTTCTTCTTTTTCCAGGATGGTCCTATTAAATCGCTCTGCACGTCCATTCTGTTGAGGGGTGTGAGGTACAGAGAGCTGATGCTCAATGCCCCTGGACGAGAGGAACATCCGAATGTCTTTAGACATGTATTCCCCTCCACGATCCGAACGGACAGCAAGAAGCGAAGACTGGGTCTGACGTTCAGCCCAGATGACCACTTCCTTAAAAGCATCAGCTGCCTCAGATTTAAGGCGCAAAAACCGCACGACTGCAAAAGCAGAATAGTCATCAATAAAAGTTAAAATGTAGCGCTTCTGAGTCCGAGAGTGTGTGGGGAATTCGACCAAGTCGGAATGCACCAGCCCAAGGACCCGAGATGCGCGTTTGGATGAAGGTGCATAGGGACGTTCATGCATCTTGCCTAAGGCACAGCCTCGACAAGGAATGACGTCAGAAGGTTCAGGTATTAACGGCATACCCTTAACGTTTTTGTAAGCATGGCGTAACACGTTCTTGGATGGATGACCAAAACGGTGGTGCCACAACGAAGAAGATCCAACATCCTGCAAGGAGTGGATCCCGACATCTGGAGTTAGCATTTTAGCCTGAAACCAGTGGAGGGGATTGTTCGGAAGCAAGGCAGAAGCCTGCACTACCAAACGTCCTTGAGGGTTCCAAATCTTGGTTTGATCGGTTATTTCGCATCGATAACCTTCCTTGGTTAGAGTGGTGACCGATAAGAGTCTATGGGCTGCTTGAGGCGCATACCAAACTCCTGTAAGCTCCAAAGGAATGGGCTTATCCTTCCCTAGTCGCTGTGATAACAACACAGTACCAGGTCCAAACATCTTCATGGTTGCGCCATTTGCTGTGATCGCAATTCTCTCGGTATCACCGAGATCCATGAAGTCTACAACATGTGGTGTGACATGGTCTGTGCAACCGCTCTCAATCATCCACGCGTTGGAAAGAAGATCTTTCTTTGAAGGGACATCTCCGGATGTGTAAGCTCCCACAATATACAGATCACCAAGCTCGAATTCATCATTGTAATCATATACAGCATCATAGTCCTCAGCATCTCACTGGTATGTAGAGTCCCAGACATTAATGTCACGGGAGTCAAGACCGTGCTTCCAAGTGCCATCAGCACGACGA
>JBBPSI010000235.1:0-36192 GCA_038093515.1 Butyriboletus loyo
CTCCAGCCTCAACTCCGATCTCCCGGTATTCGCGATGATTGCTTCGATCTGACTCTTCACGGTTTGCAAGATCCGTTTGGAGTCGTCCGAGATCTCGTTGTAGGTGTCGGACATTTTGCTCCAAGTCTTCAGCGATGTCTTGCTGCTCTGCAGCGAGTTCGTGAGCAAACTTGAACAAAAGATTGGAAGCGTCAATCTCAATGCGATTCTTGTGGAAGAAAGGGTGGAGCTGGTGGAACCTCGTCCTCCAAATCCTATCCTGGATCTCATTCCACCTCCTGCGTGTCGGTACGTCCCAATTTCTAAAGTGTTCTTCGCCGACTTCGAAGAACTCTGCTGGCCGCCTGGAATAGTCATAGGCTTTGATATGCCCATGATCGTCAACAGTAGGATAGTTTCTGTTGAACAAAGACGAGTCTTGCGCAGCAAGAGTCGTGTTCCAGAGCGTGTCCTTGTCGAATCCTTTGAAAGGAGACGATCTATCATAGAATGGGGCGAGACGTTCCTTCATTTCGTCCAAAGTCGGGTATTGGGATCGACAAAACATTTCGAAGCCGTGGTTGTGAAGGAGGACGTCGGGAGTGGCATCGTAGGAGGGGGTGAGAATAGGAAAGCCTGCGTTCTCATATATAGAGTGCAGGGATTCGTAGTAGAAGGAATGAGATCGTATGTATTCGACCTTGCGACAGTGATGGTGACCTTCCTCATCGATCCAGTCGATGGGTTTGAGGGGTCCAACCTCCGATGATCGGATCCGTGTTTCGGAAGCGATTCTGTGTGAGAAGACAACGGAGGGAGTTGGAACCGAACGATCAATTACGAGGTTCGGGATGAGGAGGTCGTCGGTGTCGTTGGGGTCGAGACCTTCTAGCTCCTCTGGTAGGAGGCTCAGGATTTGCTCTTCCGTCTTGACGACGAACGAGCTCGTTGGTTCCATCTGGCCTGGGAATGATGGTAACATCGTCGGGTAGACGATGGATTCCTCGGTCAGCGGCGATAGTGATGCCATAGGATGGTGGTTCGCCGG
This sequence comes from Butyriboletus loyo, assembly GCA_038093515.1. NCBI lineage: Eukaryota > Fungi > Basidiomycota > Agaricomycetes > Boletales > Boletaceae > Butyriboletus > Butyriboletus loyo. Next base: position 1,028 of record JBBPSI010000235.1, read on the forward strand.
TGGAAGCATGATGTATCCTGGTTGATAGAAGGGACTGGGCCCTACGACGGTCGGATGAGGGTCCAGCTCTGGGACCGGGCTCTGCAACAGCTCCGACGGTGGGTACAGGAGGGATGGTGTCGCTGAGGCCAGTCTCGTGGTGTACGATGACATTGTTTGGAGGATGAGGAGGTTGATGGGCAAGTCCAAAGATGTTGTCGAGATCTAAAACGTTGATTTCGACGGAGTTGTTTGGAGTGCGAGGGCGACGACGATTGTATGGAGGTGGTGGAGAAGGAGTGCGAAAACGGATATGGTGCGGTGCAGGAAAGTACGAAGAGGAGCGACGACGATGGTGCTCGACTCTTTGGGATGGCCTAGAACGTTCACTAACCTCTTGTAAGTTAGAAGGACTCGGGTGAGAAGTCGATCTAATTGACAAGGCATGATGGTGAGTAGGTGAACGCCATTGTAAGGTCAGATCGTGATCCTGAGAAACAACACGTAATGCGATGATGAAAGAATCAGCTAGCAACCATAGTGTGCTAAAGAACATAATGTTCGATGCACCACATATGGAAGCTAGTATGAGACTCAAGAAAGCGAGTACCCATAGTAAACCAAGAGCGATAGCACTCTCGTTCCGCAGGGCTGGAAACATTATCGAGAATCGACAGATGTTTAGATTAAAAGCCTCTAGCGGGGCTCATAACCTTTCGGAATTGGTAAAGTCCGAGCAGGCGCACCGAGGGCAACGAAGGATGCAAGGGTAAACCTATCAGTGGAAAGACTCACTGATAATACGAGAGTGAGAGTATCGCAAACAGAGTATAAGGAGCAAGGCTCAACTTAGAGATATCGCAGTAGTGATGATAGAACTGAAAGATCTAGAGAAAAGCGACAAGCCATAAGGGCTGTCTTATATACAGTACATGAGTGTTTGTACTTATGTTCTGTATAGTACCTTTATAAGGTATAGTATGAAATACATGACGATATGATAGAGATAAGAGATAAGACTAAGCATATCGTCCAATAGCATAATAAGAGCTATTTGTAATGTGATAAGCGTGACTAGGTCTAGACAATGATGTCATATAGACCAGTCTAGAAACGTAGTGGCTGTAAGTGAAATACAGAAATAGAACACTACCGTTTCAACACGAGACAGGGGCTATCTCAGTGTAGCGACACTGAGACTTGCAGGAACGACCAGGGGAGTGGATAACGTCCACTAGGCGACTAGGGAGCGGGCGATGGGCGGCATCGCAAGACGGCGGGGGCGGCGGGGACGCGTGAGCATGGGAAAACGAGTGGCGGGGTACGCTTAGGGGTAAAACTGTAACATATAGCCCACTCCCCTTGCAGGCCCCCTTGTCTGCTGCATATACAATGCTGTGGGCCCCCTCGTATATAGCCCACTCCCCTTGCGGGCCCCCTCATCTGCTGTATATACAATGCTACAGGCCCACTTGTCTGTAGCATATACCCCCCTGCAGGCCCCCTCATCTACAGCATATACAATGCTGTGGGCCCCCTCGCATATAGCCCACTCCCCTTGCAGGCCCCCTCGTCTGCTGTATATACAATGCTGTGGGCCTGCTTGTCTATAGCCCACTTCCCCTGCGGGCCCCCTCATCTATAGCATATACAATGCTGCGGGCCCACTCGTTTATAGCCCACTTCTCCTGTGGGCCCCCTCGTCTGTTGTATATACCCTTCTGTGGGCCCCCTTGTCTACAGCATATACTCTGTGGGCCCACTCATCTATAGCCCACTCTCCCTATGGGCCCCCTCATCTATAGCATATACAATGCTGTGGGCCTGCTCATTTATAGCCCACTCCCCCTGCGGGCCCCCTTGTCTGTAGTATATACCCCCCTACAGGCCCCCTTGTCTATAGCATATACAATGTTGCGGGCCCACTCATCTATAGCCCACTCCCCCTGCAGGCCCCTCCATCTGCAGCATATACCCCCCTGCGGGCCCCCCCATCTATAGCATATACCCTTCTGCGGGCCCCCTGTCTGTAGCATATGCCCCTTTCGGGCCTGTTCATCTCTAGTGTATACCCTCAATTGACCCATGGGCAGGCCCACCTGAGTGAATCATATGCCCTACATCTCCCCACCCTGCAGGCCCATTCGTCAATGCTGCTTTGTTCTTTAGGCAGGCCCTGCTGTCAGTGTATTCCTAACTCACCCACAGGCCTGCCACAGGGTGCCTGTCTACCAAGTGATATTGTCAACCCGGGGTGGCTGTGTGCTACATGACAATGTGACTACATTATGTGCCCTGTGGGCCCCACCTCGTGGACATCGTCACTTCATATTCAGCACTTCCCATTCACTGACGATGTCACCTTCTTACTTGGAGCTTCGCTCCCTCATTACTGGCACTTTGCCACTCCATCATCTGCCATTATGACTCAGACAGACTCATAACCCTCCGCCCTCGCTGCCATGCACAGCTCAGCCTGTGCACAACTATCCATTAGTATATATATGCATACTTAGAGTAGTATGAGTTCTTTAGCTAATTCTATGCATCTACCAAGTGCCTAGCAATCTAGCAGTATACCCATTCTGCTGATAGAGCCGATAAGCTTCTACTCGATCTCAACTGGTCGCCACCACTTGATATCTCATCGACACTTGCTCTGCAGAAGCCCGATAGTGTCATCTACACGAGTTGGCATCTTCCCGATTAGGCTCGAGCCCCTATTCAAGCGCTCACTGCTAGTTGTTTCACACACCAGCATAACACGTGGTTTCAGAATTGGTAAAGTCCGAGCAGGCGCACCGAGGGCAACAAAGGATGCAAGGGTAAACCTATCAGTGGAAAGACTCACTGATAATATGAGAGTGAGAGTATCGCAAACAGAGTATAAGGAGCAAGGCTCAACTTAGAGATATTGCAGTAGTGATGATAGAACTGAAAGATCTAGAGAAAAGCGACAAGCCATAAGGGCTGTCTTATATACAGTACATGAGTGTTTGTACTTATGTTCTGTATAGTACCTATATAAGGTATAGTATGAAATACATGACGATATGATAGAGATAAGAGATAAGACTAAGCATATCGTCCAATAGCATAATAAGAGCTATTTGTAATGTGATAAGCGTGACTAGGTCTAGACAATGTGTTGAAACGGTAGTGTTCTATTTCTATATTTCACTTACAGCCACTACGTTTCTAGACTGGTCTATATGACATCATTGTCTAGACCTAGTCACGCTTATCACATTACAAATAGCTCTTATTATGCTATTGGACAATATGCTTAGTCTTATCTCTTATCTCTATCATATCGTCATGTATTTCATACTATACCTTATAAAGGTACTATACAGAACATAAGTACAAACACTCATGTACTGTATATAAGACAGCCCTTATGGCTTGTCGCTTTTCTCTAGATCTTTCAGTTCTATCATCACTACTGCAATATCTCTAAGTTGAGCCTTGCTCCTTATACTCTGTTTGCAATACTCTCACTCTCGTATTATCAGTGAGTCTTTCCACTGATAGGTTTACCCTTGCATCCTTCATTGCCCTCGGTGTGCCTGCTCAGACTACATCAATTCCGAAACAATGTTGTCATATAGACTTGTCTAGAAACATAGTGGCTGTAATTAAAATACAGAAATAGAACACTACCATTTCAACACGTGGCTTGAACTTCATGTGATTGCACTGCTGACTTGGAAACAAACACTGGGAAGGCATACACCAAGGAACATAACAACCTGCATGCTGAGGTGCACAATGGTCGGGAAATGCTTGCATCACACTACAAAATTGAGGTAGAAAATCTTTGTAAAGAGATGAAAGTACATCCAACTCATCTATGGAGGAATTACTGACTGATGATGTCATTTAGACTGAATTGGATACTTGTCTCCAGGAGTTAACACAGATATCTACTGAGAATCAGGCTCAAACACTGGAACAGCTTCATCAGGAGCTGAATGAGCAATTGAACCATGCCCAGGTAAGTAACAGCAATATGTAACATCCTTTTAGACTGCTTTTTGCTCCCCTTTGTGGTTCACTTCTGCCGAGGCCAATGGAAATGAGTCAGATATGAATGAACTGGAACATACGCACTATCCAGGGTCGTCTCAGTTGCCACATCCTGCATCACAAATGTCGCAGAAACAAGATATGTTCAGACACGGTAAGACAATCTTATGACATCTTCGGTGTACTGTTAACAGCCATGTCGTTTCCGGCAACATATGTCTTCTCATACTAACAATCGATTTTCCGACAGCACAGGCCCAATTTTGACGGCATCCGACATGCAAGGCATGAAATTCGAACCAGACATCAACTAACGTGCAGATATGGTATGACAAGAGAATGTATTCGGTATCAATATAACTCATGTACAGACACTGAAATGTCAATATCTAGAGTATGAATACACTTCGACCTTTGTCTACCGATTGGTATAACCGCGCCACAGAGATGAACAAAAGTGGCCTTGAGTCCGAGCTGTACAAGTCCAATGGGTGCATGGGTGATGGCAATGAACGAGAACTAGGGAATGTTGCGGGTATGTGTATAAGCATAGCGCGCACACAGGGAGTGTAGAATGTAGATTGCACACGACTACTAGTGAAACTATATAGCTCCCAAACCTTAAACTGATGATACAAAACTCACTACTGAGGGCTCTGGCGACAATTTGGTGGCCGAAGCAGATGCCTGGATGGGCGTAGGAAGAGGTAGATGGGCTTCCTTGCCGAATACTTTCATGGATGGTTTCTCGGTGACAATGCGCTTGACGTACGAGATGAGTTTGTTGATCTACTCGATGTCTTCGTACGCTGAAGAGATTTGAAAAACCCGAATACACTCGGAATGTGCACTCACAAGTCATGATGGGGCAGCGCAAGCAGCGAAACGGTCAACGAGGTACTTTTCTGGGAGCTGATGCTGGGTATGGGTCGTGGCAGCCAACGCTGCAAGTAGCGGCCTATTGCTTCCGAGAGGTGATCGCATAGTTCTGTGGAGCAATGCAATGTCAATGAGTGGAGAGTAGGGAGTGTAGTGACGAATGAACCCACCTCAATATGGTAAACGAACTCGGTGAGAGGGATGTGCGCCTTGTGGCCGAAAGCATGGTAGGTCTGGAAGTTGTCGTTGGTGCCGTTCTTGAATTTGATCCTTAAGAAGTCACGATCCTCAGGCCTCAGGAGTTGGTCCACAGTGGAGCTGCTCAAAGGCGAGGGCAGAAACGAAGTCGGCTGGATGAACGTTTCATCTCAGTATTCGTCTTTAATCGTATATATATAATATACATGTGGACTTGCGAATGCCAGCAAGATCAGGGTTTGTCTTGACCATCTCGAGCATGTGGAAGAGGGAAATGAAGGGTGTGAGAGATCTTGATCAACGGGAGCTGGGGAGGGTCATCATTGAACATGGCTTCGAGGAGGCTTAGGAGTTGGGCGTTGTTGGAGAGACGGTCTGGGTAGGATTTGCGGCGGTGAGGGGGACAGGGACATGGATGGGTGGAAACAAAGATAAAGATAATCGCCAACACACTTGTTGGGGCGATTCGCCCCAGCAATTGTGTTGCTGACCTAAGCTTCCCAAAGTAGTAACCCGCACTGGTCACTGCCTCATCCTCACAAGCGAAAGAACGCACTCGCCACTACCTAGCCATGTTCCACCCACCACCATTAGCGCGACCATCAGGATCATCGTTACTGAATACTAGGGTTAGAAGGAGGGCCAAGAGAGGGCGAGGGGAGGAGATACATAACAGGTACGTCCCCACTCATCCACTCGACCAACCATACAACAACCCAGGCATATCATCCATCTGGCCAGCCATGCACAATGCATCAACTTCGCATCGAACGGGTCCACACGGAATTGCTCAGCCGTGTTGCCACCCACCCGGCCAGCTACTACGTGGAACACATCAAACGCATTTGCACTGAATTGCCCGGCCACATCACCTGCGAGTCGAGCCTCCCATGGCATTTCTCGTCATCACCCAGCCACGTCCTCACCCAGCTGAACGCGAGTGCGTTCATTCACGCACCACCACCACCACCCACTGGCCGTGCGTTTGTTCGCACACCGGCCACCACCTAGCCATGTCCTCACCCAGCCAAACGCGAGCGCTCACCATCACCTAGCCATATCATATGCACCCCCAATACCTCTGGCCGACGCACTCGCCACCAACCTGTCTCCATCTCCATCTCCATCTCCATCTCCATCTCCATCTCCCACCCAACGCGAACGCGAACGTGAATGTCCGTGTTCCCAGTGTTCGCTCTCATTCTCACCCAGCCACATCCCGCGCCACACGCGCAGGCTTCGCCACGAACGGATAGTTCGTGTGGAGTCCTGCGTGAGTGACAGCGAGCGAGGGTTACAGGTAACGACCCGCGGATATACTCCACACAGGCATGGGTAGTCACCCGCATGCTTACCCATACCCGCATGACGGGTGCGGGCATACCTCCAGGTACAGGTACGAGTATGGCTGCCTACACCCGGTATACAAGTTCCTAGGTAGCATTAGTTGCTCCTGAATATATGCCATTGTGACTCTGTCAACAACGCCACAGTCGTTCTAAGCAAGAAGTAGTAAGTTGTGTGCGTGGTCTGGCTTACAACGGGAACGAATACGACTTCACAGATGACGACCGCAACTGCATCGTCTTCCACAACAAGATCCATGAACATCCTCCGAGGGATATGGTGCATTCTGATCACTGACATTCTAATATCTTGTAATGTCTTTGTATTATCTACATGATGGGGGTATGTCTGTTACGGTCTAATCATGATCTACTGAAGACATATGATGTCATGGCGCTGACAACATATACATCACATGCGCATGATTTCTTCAACGGTAACATGCGTGACGTGACATATCGGACAGTTTCTGCAACCTTTGTGATGACTAAAACCCGCCTTAAATCACCAGAAATCTGCTGTGTCACTGATCATGAAGGTCAACTTGGTGTACTCCTATCGTCCTTCTACGCGCTGAAAGATACACTGGCAGGTGGCTGTCGAAGGTTGTTGTCATGGTGCTCTCGATGCTATATACCAGCAGATCGAGTTGCTGCAAGACAGTAATAACTACAAAGTTGAGCTACTCCTTATCTGTGGTGACTTCCAAGCCGTCCGAAATCATCGCGATTTGCAATGCATGGCCGTACCCCAAAAGTATCGGCAACTCGGCGACTTCTACAAGTAAGTTTCGAGTTCATTGTCCACTGGTTTGGCAGAGCGCAATGGCGACGCACTGATGTTTCTAGATATTATACCGGCGATAAGGTTGCACCAATATTGACCATTGTCATTGGGGGCAACCACGAAGCGTCCAATTACCTCTTTGAACTGTGAGCCAGTTAGATAAATTCGAGCAGCAAACCCACGATTTTAACAGGTATCACGGTGGTTGGTTGGCGCCAAATATATACTTTCTCGGCCATGCAGGGTGCGTCCAAGTGAACGGTGTCCGGATTGCTGGCGCTTCAGGGATCTTCAAAATCCATGATTTTCATCAAGGTTTGTAAACTTGGTGCCTCGTGCATTGATGTTCACTTCGAATAGGTCACCACGAGCGCATGCCATACGATCATGGTTCGATGCGTAGTATATACCATATCAGGGAGTATAATATCCGTTGCCTGTCCCTTGTGAATATATTTCCCTTTGCTGCGAGGTCATTGCTGAAACGACTTTGAAAGCTCTCCAAGCCAGACATCTTTCTCTCACACGACTGGCCTCAATCAATTGAACAGTACGGGGACACTCGAGGGTTGTTGCGCAAAAAGCCTTTCTTTAGACAGGACATCAATTCAGGAAATCTTGGGTCGCCTCCTCTTATGGGATTGCTACAAACCCTTCGCCCTGATTGGTGGTTCTCTGCTCATTTGCACGTCCGTTTCGAGGCAGTCGTGAAACATGGGGGTGGCGAACAGGGTCTAGGCGAGGGTAACCCACCTGTAGTCGCAGCGAACCCTGAAGAAATTGTCATTTCCGACGAAGACATCGATGAAGGCAACACCGCGACAGAAGCGGCCTTTATCAGCGAAGTGCGGCCCACACCGCCTCAGAACCTTGATGAGCTGGTCAGTAACGAAGAGCCCGCCGAACCAGTACCTAGGCCCATCATCCTACAGTCCGAAACGAAGTTCATAGCTCTAGACAAGTGCCTCCCGCGCAGAGACTTTCTGGAGGTATCTTTTGTTATCGTCTAGCCTGCGGTGATTAAAGCATCAGCCCAGATTGTCGACATCCAGGTCCCACATTCCACTGGTGAACTCATAGGTCAAGGGGGCCCACTCCTTACTTATGACCCAGAGTGGTTGGCTATCACGCGAGCCTTCCATCAATATTTCACTACGACTCGTCAGCAAGCAACTTATCCAGATGAGCCCACTGCCCGAGCACGAGTTTCCGCAGAACTGGAATGGGTTGAGGAGAATATTGTTCGCAAGGCCACAAATGACGGTGCTAAATCGCCTCTCTCTGTCGACAGTTGTCAAATGTTCGCCCAGACAGCCCCAGGTCCTGGGAGCGAGGGCAACGCAAAGCTCCAACAACGTAAGTTGATGAATAACGACGATACGTCATATATCCTAACATTGTCGCAGCACCGTGGTATACCAATCCACAGACTGTTGCATTTTCTAGTATGCTCGGCATTGACAACAAGATCAACCCATCGTCAAGCACCTAGCACTGTCATTGGGGTTGTTGTACCTTTTCGACTGAGGAACAGCATTTTGCGTTTTCCGCGATTGAGGGAGGTCCAATATCTAATACACTTTGAGACTCGAATGCGTGATGTTCTGGTTTGCCGAGGGCGCCGAGCTGGGTGCCCCAAAGTTCGCTGTGACACTACAACAAGCACATAACATGTCAGATGACTTCGCCGTACGCTGGAGAAGTTGTTCGTTGAGTCGTCGTTGATTGTACCACGCTAAACTTTAAAGACATTGATTCATGGGTATACGAAGTTTCTCGATCATATGATGAGGTCTGAGTACTTTTGAGTGATGAATAAATCATTCAATGGGTCTCCGGAATGTTGTCTGCCAACCACCGAGGACCCGGTGTAGCCGAGGGTACGAAGAGCGCGGTCGGATTTCTGCGGCCTGCACAGGATATGGTGGGTTTGTGCCATCCCAATGGCAAAAGTACTGCTCTGGACCATCCGACACGCATGCACGATCGTTTAAACGCTCAATTTCGCTGGTCGGTCAAATACCTAGATAGGGTCAAGCGAAAGGCGTTCGAACATGCTGTGGCCCTGTCTTCTGATCTCGAAATTTCAGGTCGGTTTGGGGGGCCGTGCACAGGATGTGCATGGGTAATTAGCTAACTGAACGTGTCGGAATGCCTTATATACATAGCCTGTCCACTGCCTGGGTAGTGGAAAATCGCCCAAACCCACTCTCCGTTTCGCCCGATGTCACTGTCGATACCGAGGACTCAATTGCTGAGTCGTTTCCTGGCATCCATCCGCGGGTTGCCATTCTGTAGGCTGATAAATCGCTTGTTCGCATTGCTCGCTTCCCTTCGTCGGTGGACACGTTCAGGCTCACGCAAGCCATCCCTCCACCAGCGTCAAGGACCAGCTACTTCATTAGCCACTCCGGATAATGGGGTCGTATGCGCCATGAATGTTCCATCGTCCGAACCTTCCGATGCCCATGAACGTAGTCGGCCTTCTCCCGTGGACTCGCCTTACACCAATGCAAGAAGTGCATCTGGTCATCACCTTATCCCATATTCACCCACCCCAGCAAGGCGCCACTCGCACGATATCCCATGGATGACTAGTCAGACTTCACTTCACGATGAACCCAGTTCGGTCAATCACGACATGTCACAAGTTGTGACCGACTCTATCTTTCGGCCAGATTCCAGTGCTACTGTCCACACTCACTATGGCAGTCGTACACCGACCCCGGATATCCTGACGCACGCACCTCACCCTCCCAGTCCGCTTCGTCAAACGGTTGGCTTTACACTGGAGGCACCACCCGAAAGCACTGGCGTCGGACCATTCCCGCATGCAGCCCAGAATCCTGATATAAATGAATCGAGACCTTATCGGAGTACAACGCCATTGTCAATAAAATCTTCTTCACAGCAATCCGTCTCACAAAGATCTTACGCCTCTCGAAATTCAATCGGGCGAGCTTCATATCGAGAGTATCGTGGCCCACCTGCTCGTCCACGAACCCCAGCTCGTGACCAAGATGCATTCGTCCGGAGTCCTTCGCCTTCTCCCACTCTGAGAAGCGCTGAACTAGGCAGTACTGCCACCCCCGACAACATTGTTGCCCTACCGAGTGCGGGTAATCCAAATCTTCCTGGGGAGCCGAACCGCGGAGGATGCCATTTCTACCCGATGCCAGTCAACGGTGTACTCCGGTATGAAAACCGCGCGATCAGGTAGCATACATGGAATATTTGATGCAGCCCAAAGCTCATGTGACACCCCAGAGATCCATCCGAAACCGATTACATGATTGATGCGATGACATACCAGTACCCCGATACGCCGTTCGTTCATTACTGCGTCAGAAGTAGATCTCACATTTAACTTCCGTTTTTCAGAGTGGACGTCCCGACGGAGTGGAAAGCCTACCGGCACCCAGAAGGTGCTCTTTACTTCGTGCATGACGAGTCGGTTAGTGATTCTGATATGGGATGTTGTTATTATTATATCTGAAGTTGTACCTGTAGAAAACGTTCACGGAAGTGAACATATGTAATGAAGAGATCCACGAGGACATCAAGTACTACAGAAAATTCCTGTTTTCGGAGCTGGCCACTGAGATCAAGAAGCGAAACCTCTCCGAATACCTGAAAGTCGACGAAGTTCAGCTGGTTTTGGAACCCAAGTTAGAGGGGCAAGACGTGGTTTGTTGCTATTATTTCGTAAACCCACGAACCAGGAGTCTTTTTTGGTTGAATGATTGGGATCAGAGTGGGATCTTTGATGATTGTCGAGGTATCCTCTCGCCTCCCCACAAAGGTAAATTCCAGGTTGCTAGCTGTGGAGGGCTCACGACACAAGTTGAATCCATTAGGGTTGGCTATCCAAGCACAATACTGGTGCGCCACATATGTGAGTCGTGTGTTGTAAGATATTTATGAGTCTGACGCACTATCAAATGTATAGTCGCATATGATGTGTTGGTGGTCTAATGCAACTCCAGGAGCCACTGGGATCTCTACCCAAACTTCTGCGAGGTTACTCAAGAGTTGAAAGATGAGGTGGTGGATATGATCCTTCATGCTACATGTGGTGAGTGTTTCGCTCCCGCTGTTGTATGTGTATTGAACAGTTAGAACTACAGATCACTTAACGTCGCATAAGTCGTCATGCCCTCTAAACCCCGAGGAACTAAAGAATCACTTATCTCTCATTGACCGAATTGATCGTAGGTTATACATTCAGTAACATATACACAACTCATCTCTCGCTTGCTTAGCCAAAAAGACCAGAAAGCGTGGACACTGCGCGATTGCTATCGGTGAACTGAATATCATTCAGTAGTTCACAGAATGCTCACTAATGCTCTCCAGGTCGAATCATGCATATATTCTGTATGTCTTCAGCATGCTCTCCAACGTTTCCTATTCACAATTGCAGATCACAACTACTTTCTCAATTTTCATGGGGAAGATTGTGCGCGCCTCAATTTTGACCAAACGATCCATGGATGGAGATACCACCCTTCGCTACTCATGACGATCCTTGCACCGCTGTTATTCATGGTACCCGTGGACAACGTGCGGTTGTTACACAGAATCTTTGTCGACGACATCGCGAGCAAAGATAAGTGGAATATGTTCGTCGATAAGCTGAAATCCCAACTCCAAGAAATCAGTGTGCTGGTAAGCAGACCAAATCCCCGAGTCTTGAACAAGATAATTGGACCACTTCCAGGCAACTGTACTCCTGAACGCCAACGTCGCCTTTCTTCCCAAACAATCGGGCATTGGCACTTTACCTGTGCAAATCCTCGGTTATTCGTCACTAGTAGCAAGTATGGCGAGCATCATCCTTGGATTGGTCTTCATGGGGCATAGCCGAACCGAGGCGAGGAATACCCCGTTCGAAGCTGTCAGTGCATCGTAACTCTCTGATGTGTGAGATCTCTGACCGGAACAGGCTAAATTTTTGCATGAATTACGACACGAAAGGCACGGTCTTGAGACGCTCGCCATCGTTTACAGCCTACCGCATGCTTTCCTCATGTGGGGGTAAGTGCCGTGGATGTCGTGGTGATTGCTTTCCCTGAGTATACTTTCCTCTAGCATGTTGCTTTTCTTTGCAGCTTTCGCGGTTCAGTGGTATTATCTAGCCGATACGGCCTCACGAGCTTGGGCGGGGACTTCCATGTTCGTGGGATCCGTCTTGGTTGTGTGGTGTATCTGGACGGCTCGAGATCGGTGCGACTTCTGGTGGTTTCAACCTGACCCGAACCAGGTGGAGCATAAGGTAGAGGAGGAGGAAGGAAGCGGCAAGGTGTCTCTCGCCATACCGCCAGTGTGGTTGGGTTTTCTCCGCGGGTGCATATCACCATTGACTCGAAACTTCATGATGTCCGAATCCCCTCCTGGCGAGAGTCATGCCATGCGGGACATCGCGAGGTTTCAGGTCGTTGTCGATTCACCAAATACCTAACTTCTGGGCCGACTCTCGCGCGGTCTAGTTCATTGGCCCCATGCGACTTGGGAACGTTGGGTGGGAACGGGGTAAAATTGGCCGACTTGGGGTCGATATGTATGTTTGGGTTGCGTAACAGCAGATACCCGTTCAATACTACATACGTAAATACTTCACCTTCAAGATACCTTTACCTTTTCTATAGTGGTTCTCTTCTTATTGTATTGTTTCGGTTACGCCTGACGCCATCCACTGGATTTGACGATTCTAGCGCAGGAGTTAATTGAATTATAATACCTTGAACCTCGGACATTGGTAGCTACGGGCTCCCTTCCAAGGAGTGACCCGTGCTCGGCGCTGGTAGCTCGAGGCATACATCCAATTGGTGCGTGTTAGGGTGATATTTGGTCTGCGTTGATGGTTGGTTTACTAACATTGCGGCTACTACCTTGACTCTCTAGCGGGCGAAGCCACGTCGTTCAGAAACAACTCTGAATGGAGCACCATGCGTCGTCGAAAGCTCTTCCTGGCCCTCCTTCTACCACCAAATTACAAGCCATTCCACTGTCTAGTCGGTCTCACTTGAATCGCGTGGACGAGGGACTCCATGGGGTCACAGGTCAGTTCGAGAATTGATCATCACTACTTCACCCATTTATGCTACGCCACTTGCCTTACCAAGGTGCACAGAAGATTATTTCTCAACTAAACACCCAACGTTCTGCGGTCACCAAGTTGACACTGAATCATAACCCGCTGGGGGACAATGGAGTATCCCACTTGTTTAGCTACCTCTGCTCAACACCTGGCTCCAGGCATCGAGTTGCGTTGTCGGAAATCAGTCTGAACAGCACAGACTTTGGTTGCAAGGGTTTGCAGGCGATTTCGGACTACATCCGAGGAAACGAAGTGTTGAGAGCGCTATGGTTGGCTGGTGTTTGTGCTCATTATATGCTCTTCTTCTCTCATGTCCCTTACATGACATGTCTCAGAATGCGCTCCTCCCGGACCCCGCAGTCTTCGCGTCTCTGGCAAGCGCTATCAACGACTCCCGGCTTCGATTTCTCTCGCTTACAAGCAACAACCAGTTGGGCGATGCATTTGTGGAACACTTTCTCCCTTTTCTTCGTTCGCGTCACCTCCATGAACTACATATTAATGCCGTCGGATTGACGTCTCGAAGTGCGCCGGCGATTGGCGCCTGGATCTCCGGGAACCTGCAGAGGAACAGTGGTGGTGCGTGTTATCTTCAAATATTCAAAAGCAGTGGGAACAGCCTCGGAGTGAATGGTGTTTGGGAAATCGTTCGAGCTATTGAGAGAGGAAATTGGGGTATCACGAGAGTCGAGATGTATGCCAATCAACTCATTCCGTCCCCCACTTTGCCGGAGACCGGTTTGTTACTTTCTCGTGTCAGCCCTTCGAAACTGATTTTTCGGGCACTGCAGAAACGGAGGATGCTATGAAGGACGCAGAGCGCGCGCTTCACAGAGTTCTCATGCGGAATAGCTACTGGAAGCGACAAACGGAGAGGGAGGCTCTTATCCTCTTCAGATATTCCCGACCTTTGCTCATGCATCGCAATTCTTCACCAACTCGACCAATAACTCCCCCTTTACGGACTGCCACTTCATTATTCCCATTCTACGCTCTACCAAACGAGCTCAAACTATACATTCTAGGATTATTGGCACCCTCTCTTTCGTCTGCGCAACGTATGCGTATCTATCATTATGCGTCCGACCCATCAACTCTACCGTCTTTGCTCCCTCCTCTCCGCCGTGACCCAGGAAAGGGATGCCTTGCAGACCCCTCTAGTCTCATGGGGTCATCCGTCGGGTTTCAGGTCATGAGCCAGATTAGCAGCGGTCAGCGCTGTGCCGATGGGAAATGTATGGGTGCTGGCAACAGCTTGCTCTGTCGAAGAGAGGAGGAACGTAACAGATTTTTCGAAGCTATGGGTTGCTGTGCATATGAGCCAGAACGGGAGGGTCAAGAATGATGTGACATCTGCTCGTGATGTTGGATATTTCATTGTAAGTTCTATTGATGCCACATGTCGATTTGTATCCATATTGTACGGAATAACTTGATGTTTCATCGATATATTCCCACTCTTCACTCACGCAATTGCTCGTTGCTGCAAAAAGGCTCACCTAAACATATCAAAGTTTCGAATGCCAAAGGAGGGTACATCGAGATAGCGAGAGGAGCGACCGAAAGGTTGTATAACTTCATCTCGGCCTGCTGGATCTAACGTGGACCCAGATCGTGTTCATCCCGACACTTCTTCATGTGCTGACTATATATTCAATGGGGCGGAAGAAGCGATAGCTGTTTCGAGCACACAGCTCTCTGGTGTACTCATATTGGACTCCAATGGGCCTCGTGATATCAATGGTTGATACTTGGGTACTACGAATACTAGTAAGGCTCGCGCTGCGTGCTTGACGTTCACAAAATCCCGAGACCCTCGTGCGCCTTGCAACGCGATCCGCAGGCGAGGAGCGCGGGATAGGGAACGGTGGTCTGGAAGACTTGAATTACAAAACTGAAATCGGTGGGTTTTGGTGTTGCGGATTTTGACATGACAAGGCTCGAGCGTTGTGAGTTGTGTTTCAGGGGAGCGCCGGCTGGGAGATAGAAAAGTCGCACAACAAGGGGGGATTTCGAATACGCGATATCGGACGGTCGACAAGAAATCGGACGGCGATAGAATGCCCTCAAGATATGTTTAGATGATGGACTTGTAGGGACGAATGATGTTGGGTCCCGTGGGGCCGACCAATGTCCACGAGAAGCTGCTGAAAGTCTCACCGGGCGCCCGAAACCTATGGGCCAATGAGCGTTGAACGACATGCCGACACAGTTATATCTGTCGTTCGAATAGCGTAACCGTTCAGCTCACCTCTTTACCACTTGAATCCTCAGCAGGCTCCTAAACCTGCAGCAAAACCTAACAACATTGGATTGTCCAAAGGGTTTGCACCACAAGAGCTAACATCACCGAGATAGAAAATCTCTTCTTCAACTCATGTTTCGTCCGGATGGAACTTCGCTCTGAGACGCTCCCGACGAGGGCCGGGGATAACAGTAGAGGGTGAATGGAAGCCGAACTCGGATTAGAACTCATACCGCTTCGCGTGTGAGATAGAATCACTAACTCGGCGTGAATGCATACATACATACCATATAATCAAATTCCTGGATGGATTATGAATATGAACAATTACTGAGGACAGAACAGAAATGAGAAGCCTTACCTCCATTCCAGGGGTTGCACCAGTCATGAAACGGGTTTAAACGGGCTTTCCGACCGCTCCACCAAAATAGTCCGCCGTGACCCAACCCGGCTACTAGAAGGAGGGGGAGGGAAGCCGGAACGCACGCGATTGTTCCTCAAGGACTTTATCATCATGCCAGGTGAAACTCTGTGTCTCGACCAGACTGATATAGGTGATAATGCATGGAAGTATGCGACATTGGGATCATAAATTCCGCGATTAATCCCGTTTCGCTGTGTTTGGCCGCAAACCTGAGCGTGACTACCTCTGTAAAACTGAAGCAAACCAAGAAACACTTCAATGTGGTTACACGACACCAAGAGACAAAAATAACATGGAGACCAGAGAAACGGTTGGAGAGTAGACTCCCTATCACTTCGGGGTAGGTGTCAGCAGGTATGTATGTTCATGCCACAATCAATTATTTTCTTCAAACTTAGCTCTGTTATCATGACCAAGGAAATACGAATCAGCCAATGAACGATAGACTTCTAACGGGGAAGCGAAATTAACTGCTCACAGTGATCGGGAGTCTTTTATATCCGAGTCGCCTGCCAGTGCGGCGGCCCGGGTGGTGTTAGAGCCACAATTTTCTGGTCCATCCAAGATCCAACCACAGTAACACGGCATGATCAATAATGGAAAAGTCCCAGATTACTTGGTACAGCGGCCTGTTGTGACTCATCAAACGATTGGCGCCTCGCGAACACAGTCAAAAACTGCGATGGTGAGTAAGCGTCACTCTGACCGAGGAAAGGTGCGGTAATAGCACGTTTAGGTGCATGAGACACCCTGATTCGTCCTGTCAGTCGAGTTTATGCTCAATCCCTTCGTCGAGGAGGGCAATAGGTTTCCCAGTTTAAGATTCATCCGTTCGGTGGTCGGCGGCCTCAACAGATTTGATTGACAGCCCAGGTTCTACTTGTCCGGTGGATATATCGACAGTTAGCCATGATTGCAAACTTTGCAGCAATGTGATCGAATCCTTGTGAGCATCTGGTGCAAGCTGCTGAATCATTAGAGTCGATGGCTGGGGAACTCTATGTAACTTGGCTTGTTTTTCCTTTACTGATTCCGAACATTCCGCTCGACGTAAGAGTGTAAGACTAATTTCCGTTCACAAGGATGCTGAGACCCGTGTTTCTTTCTGCGACCCACAAGCGGGGAATGCGGGATAGGGAACGTCGATTTAGGTTGGTTTATTTGCGGATTTTCCGTGATAAATGACGCTTCACCGGCACCGCTTTTGGGATGTGATTGGTAGGCCGCCGGCTGGGAGAATTTTGAATGCAGGGCAACGGACCATCGACGACGGATCAGGCGGCGATAGTATGTTCTCTGGCTAGGACGAATGGTTGGCGGTCCCAGGGCCGGTCAACGTCCACGAGAAGCTGCCAAAAGTCTCACTAGATGCCGGAAATCCGAATGAGCGTTCGACCGACATGCTTCCAACACGGGATATCCGTCAAGACCGTTCATCTCACCTCTTCTCTGATGTACACCACTTGGAGATCCTCAGCAAGCTCCTAAACGTGCAACCAAAACACACAATCTTTCAAATAATAGAACATTTACATATCGGATTGTCCAAAGAGTTTGCAGCATAAAAGCTAACACAATCACCGAGATCATCGAAATAAAAATTTCAGGTATATCTCTTCTTCAACTCTTCTTCTGCAAATGTTTCGTTCGAATGGAACTTCACTCCGAGGCGTTCCAGACGAGGGTCGGGAATGGTAGTGTGTGGATACAAGCCGAACTCGGATTGGAACTCATACTACATCGTGCGTGAGATTGAATCGCTGAACACGAGTTAATACATACCATATAGTCAAGTTCCTGGATGGACCATAAATATGAACAATTACTAGGGGAAAAAAAGAAATAAGAAGCCTTACCTCCATTCCAGCGGTTGCACCAGTCACGAAACGAACGGGCTTTCCGACCGCTGCACCGATGGGTATGAGTGTCAAGTAAAGACCTTGGTGCTGGGGGGTACGCTACCTTTCTCGATCACATTCGCATATTTCGTGTAGTTCATCTTGTCGCTGACTGCGTAGAAGGTCTCACCCAAGATGTACGCTGAATCGTCTTTGTAGTGCTTCAGTAGTGCGAGTACACATTGCCCAAGATCGCGTTCAACCCAGGTGAAGTATTGCGGGGAGTTTGGATCATACTTTGGTATGGTAAGCTCGTAGGAGGACGAGTCCGGTGTCAGAGTCAGATAGTTGAAGCTTTGTGAAATAGCGCACGTCAGCCATGGAATTATTTTGACCAGACCACCTACTTCCACGTGTTCTCGGAGAACCATCCTACACGAATGTTCAGATATTGGTTCAATAGGGACGGACATGGACGCACCCGTGTGGATATTTGCGTGCGGAAGCTGACTCTCCCGAAGATAGTCGTCGACATTGGCTTTGTCTGATCATTGAAAAATTCGCACGTTAGGAATAGCATATTTAGCATTGGAACAAACTCACTATCAAAGTGGTACACAGTACGGTATTTTCCGTTGGATACTCTAGTGCAGTGTGGGATGGAGCTGAAACAGTTAAAGATTACACACGAAATGACGTCAGGAACGTATACTGCGCTACCTCCAGACAAAGAACTTGACGCCAGCTGCGACTGCGGCATCTACCAGGTTCTTTCCCAAAATCATTTCGCTGGTTGGACCCTGAGCGATATTTTTCGTATCATAATAATCGGTGACCTGGGCGGAGGGACAGTTTGACTCATGATTCCGGGTAAAAGAAACAAAAGTTACCCCAAATACCCCTTCCGCACCGTTCATAGCGTTCTTGAGAGATGGTACGTCCCAGAGATCGCCTTGTACGACTTCAACGCCGAGTTCCTTGAGTCTCGACGCCTTCTCGGAGTTGGGATTACGCGTCACCGCCCTCGGGGAAAATGTCCCGTCCGCGAGTAACGCTTTGATGACGGAAGAACCTGTAGGAACGGTGAAGCTCGGTCACGTAGAATAGGGACGACAACGGTGCTACCTTGGGTACCTGTAGCACCAAAGATAGTAACAATGCGCGCAGACATTTTTAATTGAACAGGTGTGGAAGCAAAGCGAATTGACTGGCCTTGTCTTTGAAGGAGGTGGTTTATATACTTGCGAACACACGGCTATGAAGTCTGACGTCAGCGGGACTGAATAAATCTGGAAAGCGTTGCGAAAGGAAGTAAGGTACCTGCGACTGGGGATAGTCGGGCGTAATCAAGTGCAAACCGAATACCACATTGAAAAACGGCGGCCGTGACCACCCGAAATCGCGCAGGACGTAAGTTGAGCAGCACAGGCATCCTTGGACAGACTGGTAAGTTAGGAAGCCCGATCAAAAGGACTAGGTTCCATCACGGCGCCGCACAACGGCAGAATCACTCGCGCGGGCCTCACCACGGGTTCACACAATGTCAGGGATCAGACCCATTTGGTTGGAAGTTCTATACCGAACCCCCGAATTGAGTCGACCAACCGGAAATACAACTCACTGACGGACAGACATGAGGAACATCTCTTCATCGCAAGGTGCGACATGGGGTTTATCTTAACATCGCTACAGTCTGGGAAACCGGGTAAAGCTGGAATAACAGACATGCCGCGAGTTAATCTCAAACGATGCCGACTACTTTCTGTCAAAATTGTAAGAGAGCTAAGTATTATTTTACGAAATGGGGGGCAACTCACCGTCAGCCACTTTTCGTAATATGGAAGGCACCCCAATGAACCTGTTATTAGCAGTAGATTCTGGAAAAGATATGGCTGGATGTGAAACTTCGATAATTTGGTTGCTAACGAATCGCGATGAGGATTGGTGTTGAATAGAGCTGTACATCCAAGATCCAACCGCAGCATCACGGCAAATCAATTATGACGAAGTCACGGGTGATTTGGCACGGCGGCCTATGGTGAGTCAACGAAGCATCTATTAATGAACTGTGATGACGAAGATAAACCAACGGAGATGGTTGCATATCCGCATAAATCTCGCGTCTCCAAGATGTAAAGAGCAAGAGAAAGGTGCGGGTGGTGGTGGTGGTGATTGCACGTCGAGGGACATGGCACGCACCTTGATTGGTCTTGTCAGTCGAGCTCATGCTCAATCCACTCGTCAAGGAGAGCAACAGGCACCCGAGTTTAAGACCCGTCCGTCGGCGGCCTCATCCAGATTTGATTGAGATTACTTGTCCAAAACATGAGTACTCGAGTAACCCATGATTGCAAGTTTTGTGTGCTAACGCAATCGAGACAGGTTCAGACCCTTGTGAGCATCTGACGTAAGCCACCAAGGCATTTCCAAGTATGACTGGGGAACTTCAACTTGGCTCATTTTTCCTCCACTGTTTCCGAACATTCCACCCAACGCAAGGCCATCATTCAGAAGCCCTTAGCGTGCAAAAGGCGCTTTCGAGGGTATTTGGACGCTCGTAGTGGTGCGGCGGGGTGTTTGGGATGGCCACGAAGGAAGAACAAGAGACACTCCGTCTCCTCGTTCAGCACGTCGCACGTGGATTTTACGAGCCAAAATATATCATCATCTTGGACCAGCTTGCTCGGCACCCTGTGTAAGTATTTACATAGTAGAGACATGGAGCGTCCTGAACTCCCGCTGAATGTCACCTTCATTGTTTTCTCGCAACCTCGTGTGACATATTGAGAATTGCAGTCTCAAGGACGACGACTTGGCTGGACGAATGGGACTTCAGGCTAAAGAACTCAACAAGTTGATGGCCGTCCTGGGGAATGATTGTCTCGTGAACGTGTAAGTCGCACTCCCTTGTAATTGTTCCGCTTTTCACCTCTCATGGTTGTCACAGCTACCGTCAGAACGAACTCAAAGAAGGTGCCCAAAGATCTGTGGGCAAGCAATACTACTACATAGATTACAAGCATTTTTGTGACGTCGTCAAGTGGCGAATCGCAGAGATGCGAAGGATCATTGACTCTGGTCTGCGGAATGTCTGTCTTGACATTTTGAGTCATCCTAGCTTTCCAACCTAATCCCACCTTTCCCCCAACAGGAACTAGACAACAAGGGCTACATCTGTCCCCAATGTGGAAAGTCGTACACACCTCTGGAAGTCGACAAACTCATGGATTTTACCAAACAAATTTTCGTCTGCGAGATTTGCAATGGGGAAGTAATCGACAATGAGAATGCAGAATCTGTAAGAGGGAGTCAGGATCGAATGCAGCGCTTCAATCGCGCAATGCGCTTTGTTATCGAGGGTTTGCGGAAAACGGAATCCATGGTTCTTCCCGCGTCAGTCCCTTTCGCCACTTGACCGAAACTGTGCTGACAGAGCTCGCAGACTGGATGTACCAGCATGGATCAAAAACAACGTCGTGGACACGGAGAAGCAGAAGGCTGGTCAGTCCTCAAATCTAAAGGTTGCTGGATCGTCTGGTTCTGGTCAGCAGGACGAAGGCATTGGGATTGTCATGTCGATGGACAAAGACGAGGCGACAAGGCGACAAGAGCGGGATGCAGAGGCAGCAGCGAAACGACAACAAAATCTTCTCCCGGCGTGGCATCTCAAGAGTACTATCACGGGAGATCTCACAGCCCTTGGCATCCAGGAGAATGCACGGACGGTCATACAACCCGCCCTACCTTCTGGTGATGAGTCGCTGAAAGGTTTAGGCACCATTGGTTCATCACGGCTGCCTCAAGTTGCTCAGCCAGCTGAAGATATCAAGCCAGAAATTAATACTGAGGCGGATTGTGAGTCGAGCGAGTTAGCTCCTCTTCTCTACTCAATTTCTGGGACAGATTATGAACAGTACTATGCTTCATTGGCTGCTTCTAACGCAGCTTCTGCTCAAGCAACGCCGTCAGGACTGGGAAGTGAGGACCTGGAAGAGGAAGAACCGAAACATATGACCCAACACCTGGAAACACTCAATGGATACCGAAAACGATCGCGCTCTCAGGAAGACGAGGGTGCTGCGGCGAAGAAGCTTGTGAAACTAGAGCAGGAACCTCCCGATACCAATGGGGCTGTACAGGAGGCAGAAACGGGTCGTGGGGACGGTCCACTCGTCTCTGGTATGGGTCATGAGGTCAAAATGAACCGCTATACATGACAGCTTACCTTTTATCCAGTTAATGGCGTACAAAAGCCGTTCTCAGAGGTTACCGAGGAGGACCAAGAACTCATGACACCGGATGAGTATACGGCATACTTCGAGGTGTTTCAGGCGCGTTCATAGTATATGAAGCCAGTCATCATTTATTACACTGACCTACAAGAGACCTATGATGGTTTTAATGGATGTACCCTAGCCAACTGCAGTAACTGACTCACGAATTCACATATATCATCTCACGTCTAAGTGACTGTATTGGTTAGTGCCAATCGTTCGTCCTGTGGGGCGACGGGTGGTTGTATATTTAGTACTGTGAGTACCCAAATGCTTGTGGTCCCACACTATTGCTCGATCGAGCCTTGCGATCCTCAAAGAGTTCGGCGCGAAGACGCTGTTCGACCTGCGTGGTGTGGTTGCGGTCGTTACAGGAGGTTCATCGGTAAGGTTGGACCCTCGAACTTTCCATACAGAGGATGCGAATACACAACATGTCTGGTCAGGGTATCGTTGCCTCTTCCCTTGCGCATGAACTTTTACCACTCGGGATTAGGGTCAACGGAATTGCTCCCGGAATGGCGCTCTTCATGATATATCTCCATTCTCTGACGTGACTTCGTAATAGGCTTGTTTATCACTGGAGTAAGCTTGAGCGCCTTCTATTCATCGTAGGATCGCTGAGATTGACCTTCGTGACAGATGACGGCG
The DNA here is from genome assembly GCA_038093515.1 of Butyriboletus loyo. Taxonomy (NCBI): domain Eukaryota; kingdom Fungi; phylum Basidiomycota; class Agaricomycetes; order Boletales; family Boletaceae; genus Butyriboletus; species Butyriboletus loyo. The sequence continues at coordinate 23,778 of JBBPSI010000235.1, forward strand.
CCAGGAATGATCGATCCGGATACTGGTATCTCGTTTGTCCCACCTGGAACATCTTTTCCATTTGAGATACCTAATGGGAGGCACACTCGCCCTTTTCCTTGTTAAAAACTGTCACGTTAGTGGGAGACTATATTGATCTACGACGGTGTGTGTTGATTCGTTGAAAATCTGTGCGACGCATCTTACCATCATCTCTGCAGGCCCTGTTGAAACACCTGTCTTCGTACTGATGCATGGGGATGGCTAAGAGAATGACGAATTATTAGAAATGTGTGCTACATCCGAATCCTAGATGTTCTATATCTCTATATCATAGTCGCAAGATGCGTTTCTCAGGGGTGTTTCCCAGATTGGACTATTAATCAGCATCTAGATGGATGCTCACTCTTAATCTCATTCCTGCTCGACCTGTCTAATGGTGAGAGAGCAAATTGTCCGTTCTGTGACCACTAACCTACCAAATGCCTACGTGTAGCCTCTGAGACAGAAAAACCAAAATCCGTCCGGCCTTGGTCGAGCGATCATCAACCGCAAAGTGAAAGATGCCCGCGAGAGGCAGGAATCAGGCCTTGTATGCCCCTCCGACTATCCTATCCATAGCTTTCCGTTCACCTCCCCACCAAATTATAGTATACCACGGATCTAGACTCGACATCGCGTCTGAAGTCTGTCACCCAAGAACGGGATCTTGACGAGTTCCTGAACACCGCTCAGTTGGCTGGCACCGAATTTATTGCTGGTACGGTTATATTGATCTCTGACCTCCTTCCTAACAACTCATTCGTGTGACGTCACAGAGCGTCGCAACATCAAAATCATACAATTGGGATTGACTCAAAATCCCTTCCTTCTCACAGAGGCGGAGGAACGATCTACGCTTAGTAAACACCAGGCCAACAAGCAACGTCTGAGAGTCCCGAGAAGACCACCTTGGACGAAAACTATAACGACTGCTCAACTGGATCGGCAGGAAAAGGACGCATTCTTGGAGTGGAGGAGGGGGTTGGCGCAGTATGTACATTCCCTCTCGTTCGGTTGGGAAAATGAGGTGCTTATTTATTGTCTTTCGCGGTTTGACAGGCTACAAGAAGAAGAAAAGTTCCTCCTTACACCTTTTGAGCGCAATATCGAAGTATGGCGTCAGCTCTGGCGGGTACTCGAGCGTTCCCATCTCGTGGTGCAGATTGTCGACGCACGTAATCCTCTCAGATTCCGATGTGATGATCTCGAGTCTTACGTGCAAGACGTAGAGGGAGCAGAAGGCGAGGCTGGGACTGGGAAAGGATTGAGGAAGAACTTGTTGTTGATTAATAAAGCTGATTTATTGTCCGCCACGCAAAGGTAGGCTCTGGCCGACACTCGATATCATGCGTGCTCACATTGACTGCGAGGCACTAGACGAATATGGGCGGATTACTTTGATGAGCAGGGTATCCGATTCGCGTTTTTCTCGGCCGCCAATGCCGCCGCTTTGCAACAAGCACGGCGTGAATCCCTGGCACAACGTGAAACAGAATCTAGTAGTTCACGACATCTGTCAGATGCAGCTGTGGATCGACAAGGGACGAACTCGAATGCGACTGCTGAAACGGAGTCTTCATCTGACTCGGAAGGTCCTCGTACACCAGATGTCCAAGATGATGAAGAAAGCGATGCACCACCAGATTCCGATATTCACTCAGAATCCGATGACGAGAGGTTTAGATATGTGCCTACAGAAGAGGACACACCCGACGGGCGGGATCCGCGGACGAAAGTCCTCAGCGTATTGGAACTCGAAGATTTATTCATCTCTGCTGCACCCGATCTCTCAAGTAAGCAAAGTGTCTATTCTATATTAAATTGTTATCTGATGACAACATTATAGGTTTCAAAGGGCCCTCAGGCGAACCACTGGCAAAACTCGTAGTGGGCCTTGTTGGTTATCCCAACGTCGGGAAATCAAGTACGATCAACGCCCTTCTCGGGGAGAAAAAAGTCAGCGTCTCCGCTACACCAGGCAAAACTAAGCATTTCCAAACCATTCACCTTTCCCCCACCATCGTCTTATGCGACTGTCCGGGTTTGGTTTTCCCGCAATTCGCGACGACGAAGGCAGCATTGGTTTGTGATGGTGTACTACCCATTGACCAAATGCGAGAACATACGGGACCTGTTGCACTTGTCGCGAAAAGAATACCCAAGGATGTTCTGGAAGCACTGTATGGGTTGAGTATCAAAGTTGAGGAAGGTGGAAATGGGAATGTGACAGCGGAGGATTTGTTGATTGCCTATGCCAGTATGTGAAGTCTTTCGTGTGAGATCATTTCGCTGACGAGTATATGCGTGCCGGTCAGTCGCACGAGGTTTCATGCGTTCGGGGCAGGGAAACCCAGACGAGGCAAGAGCAGCAAGATACATTCTGAAAGACTATGTGAACGGTAAACTTCTATTCTGTCACCCGCCCCCAGGAACGTCGGAGGAGTTGTTCAACGAACGGACGCACGAGCTGTCGCTTCTCCGCGCCGTAGGAAAGAAACGGGCGCCTACTACACGTGTCGTGAAAGGTGCTGATACATATGTTGTCGCCGGCCCCGCCCCTTCGTCTACTATTTCGTCAGATCACGACTCCGTTTTCACCACACAAGCGAGCGGTGCGAAATCCCTTGCACTGGACAAAGAATTTTTCGCACACAATGCTTCGCTTTCATCACGTCCGTTCCTGCAAGGATCCGCGCGGCATGGACAGGAATTCACAAGGAGAAGGTTGTATCCACACCAGAATATGGTAGCAAATGATGGCACACTGCTCGAGCCGGAGACAGGGAGATTTGCTGTCGTCATGAATGGGGTAGGGGAAGAAGCATTCGGGAAGAAGCATCACAAGAAGGGAAAGAGAGTGAAGCAGAGAAGTGGAAAGGGATATGATTGATTAAATCCACATAGCTTCTTGCCCGTGAATAGACAGCAGACCAGATTGGAGGGTTTCTTGTTACTCGTTCCACGTCAGAATATCCCGATCATCCTCGGAATTGTGGTCGCGCTTGCGATGGAGCATGACGCGCTCACGAGACGGAAAGAGTCTGTTGCAGTCTTCAGCGTGTCGGCGACGTATACTCGTAAAAGAATGGCAAAGGATGTACCTTGAAACGCACATATAAAGATAGGCGTTCTGCGCGGGTTCAGTGTCGCTCTAGAACGAAGCAACGGAGACGTACTCTGTGGGAGATGTCACCCAGCCAATGCCTGCATCAGTGTCTTTCTGGATGGTCGTCGCTGGAGAGAAGGTCAGGCGCGCCTGCGACAGAGAGAGTGTCGCTCACTGTCTTGGGTTGCAGGCCGAGACTTGAGTACAGATGGGAGCCGTGGTCCAGTAGACGTGTGGGCGACGTCGAGCCTGGTACCGGTCGTAGTCATGGTCTGTTTTGGTCCCGTTCGTCGCACTTCAAAGCTTCATACGCCATCCACAAAGTTCACCTGAGTCCTCAAGCTGATTCCTCAACTACATCGATACCAGGAGACATGGGCGCTGAAATTTTTTCACCAGTCACTCTCCCATGCAGTGGTCGCACGATGAGCAATAGATTGGCAAAGGTTTGTGCAATCCCGTGTTGCCCCGGCATCGCTTGTCTCACTAGTACCACCTCCAGGTCGCCTTGTACGAACACCTTGCGAATATGTTTGGTGGCCCTCCCAATGAATATCACGTTGGTCTCTATACCGAATGGGCAAAGTACGAATGGGGGATGATCATCACTGGCAACATCCAGGTTTCTCGAGAACACCTGACGTTGGGGCGCGATATCGTAGTTCCTGAAGTACTCAACGAGGAGACATTAGCCCCCTTCGAGAAGCTAGCGCGAACGATCCATGCAAAGGACTCGCGTGAGCGGTCAACATGCCCATTAGCTATCATGCAGCTCTCTCATGTTGGTCGTCAGTCTCCAAATTTCGTTGGCGGTCGTAGACTGGGTGTTCCTCCCATGGCGCCGAGTCCAGTTCGGCTCGGATCGAACAAACGTGTTTGTTCGCACGATGTGGTGACGCCTCTGGACGTGCAGAACACACCACATCCATACTTCCGCGTACTGTTCCAGAAACCCCGAGAAATGACTCTTTATGACATCAAGCACGTACAGCAGGCATTCATTAGAGGTGCATTGGGTGCTCTCAAAGCCGGGTTTGATGGAGTCCAGCTTCATTGTGCACATGGGTGTGAGTAATCTCGCGCTGTCTTTGAAGAGACACTGAAAACCTCGCCAGATCTTCTTGCACAGTTTCTCAATCCCAAGGTATCTCGTGAAACTTTGTATCGTAAGAGTAACGTCGTAACTGACATTTCATGCTCAATAGAGCAATGCTCGGCAAGACGAGTATTCGGTCGAATCACAGGACGCGCTCCGGATGGTGCGCGAAATCGTGGAGGGCATCCGTGCTGTCGTTCCCAAAGACTTTGTTATTGGCATAAAAATTAACTCTACGGATTACGTAGAGACAGGCGAGGGACCTTCCGACGAAAGAGCCTTGAAGGAGACTCGACGTGTCCTCGATCACATATGCACAATCACACTCTGGGGGATGGTCGACTTTATTGAGATAAGTGGAGGTGATTACGAATCGCCAGGTGCGCGCTGACGATGATGTTAAAACTCCAAGACTCATGTCGATCTCAGATTTTATGTCTGCCGAGGCGGCGAGTCCTCGACAAGCCTTCTTTGCTCAGTTCGCAAAGTTGGCGCGGGAATGTCTGAAGGCGAAATTTCCGGCTGGGATCAATGTTCCTCTGGTTCTCCTTACAGGTGGTCTTCACTCGCCAGCGCACCTTCAGAGCGCACTGGGCGCTGGTCACGCTGACATACTTGGAATTGGACGAGGTTCGGTTTTGCGTCCGGATATACCAGCAGTTTTGCGGGAGAGAATCGTCAATGCCGCTGCGAGTGATACGTCGATCGCCTTGGATTATGAACCGTTCGCACACAAACCAGACGGTGACATCCAGCTGCCACGTTGGGTGCCTCAGATCCCACTTATCGGCGCGGGTGTTGGTCTGGCGTGGTACAATGTTCGCATGCGAAGGATAGCGACATCCCAGCTTGAAAGGAGGGTAAATGGTAAAGCACTTCCTGCACCCCTACCGACGTTTGGGATGAGTGGGATAGAGGCCATGGTGCGGTTGTGGGTCTGGCTAGAATGGAATGAGTTGTTCATTGGAGCAATATTGCTGGTGTGTTGCGTGGCTGTGCTCGTGTACTGATGCGTTTCTGTGTAGGTGACGTCATTGATAGTGGCCGATAATTTACTCCCATTTACTACTCCGAGAAAAGTCCGGTGAAACGAGGTCAGCAGCCAGTGGGAAGACGTCAACACCCTCCGCGGACGCCCGGGCGACCCGCTCTATTCAAGTCTGATCTTGTCATTCCCCCCGGTACCACAATGCCTGCGACGACCTCTGTCGCGCTGAATACAGGGTGCGATGGATCAAGGTCTGGTTCGGTATGCTTACCCTCCCTGAATTCGCTATGAAAAGGAACCTGGAAATCACAGCCCGGCCAAGTTGACCATGTCGTCGAGTCTACTTGGCCAGACGACAGCTATCGGCACGCATAAACCTTGTAGCGATTGCATATTCTCTCGATGAATTTTCTTCAGGGCTTCCCCACTTTTCTATTGAATATCTCGAAAGACTTCAAGGTCGCACGCGTTATTTCTGCTGTCGACCAAATGACAAAATTCAGTGTCTCAGTTTAATTTCTGGCCAGTTTTTGCCCTCAGAAAGATGTTGTTGACTACCGCCTCAAGAAAGGGATCATCGTCACCACATGCTCGCCCTTCGCTCTTTCTTCCCGTTGTCGGCAAGATTGGTATGTATGGCGTTCGGCCTGCTAACATTTTGATCTCGCCCTAGCATGATCTTTGCAGCGAGATTGCCGCTCAATCGTGTCTCTTGCAAGAGTCACTCCAAGGACTCCCAGGCTGTCAATGAGCGTGTATGAAATTCACAGCAGATAATAGTAGCGCAGATAGGCACCAGTGTGTATCAGCCTGGATTATTGTCCTCGGCCCTGTATCCGAGTTCTAGTATAAATAACGTAGATGTCGAGTGTCATGAGGACTATAAAGACTTGTTGCTGAAGGATTTTGACTGTTGTAATTCCCATCGTTCCAACCAGAGTCATATCAACATGCCTGCTACCACCTCCGTCACACTCAACACAGGGGCGATTATGCCTACCGTCGGTCTTGGTAAATCAGACCCCTCAATCATCATTCGCAATGTCCCGCTGATCAGATCATGCTTGTCTTCCAACAGGTACCTGGAAGTCCATGCCAGGCCAAGTAGAACACGCAGTGGAGTATGCGTTGAAGAACGGATACCGACACATCGACACCGCTGCCGGCTACCAGAACGAGACCGAAGTCGGCCAAGGCATCAAGGCATCTGGGGTTCCGAGAGAGCAGATTTTCTTGACGACGAAACTCGATAACCCAGACCAGAGGAATCCAACAGCAGCTCTCGAATCATCGCTCAAGAAGCTCGATACCCCTTACATTAACCTGTGTACGAATCCCTTTCTCACATTTTCCATGGGAGGGCGCTCAAACCACACCCAGGGTTGATGCATTGGCCGGCCCCTATGACACGAGATGGAAAAGCCGACAAGGGGCACGATTGGCTTAACACATGGAAAGCAATGGAGGAACTTTACATCGCTTATCCAGAGAAACTGAAGGCGATTGGTAAGTCGAGAACGTCAGTTTGGAGGCATATCACTCATGTCTTTTGTAACACAGGTGTCTCAAACTTCTCAGTCGAATACCTTGAACGACTCTTGAAAGTTGCTCGAGTGATTCCTGCGGTGAACCAGATCGAACTCCACCCGTAAGTTTTTGATAGTCACGAGTACAGCCCAAGCATGATGATGATGGTGCCTGGAAGGTCTTGCCCACAGCATGATGTCGTGGAATTCTGCCGGAACAAGGGAATCTCGCTGACAGCTTACTCACCACTTGGTTCTGACAACTCTCCTCTGCTGAAGAACGAGGTAGTCAACAGAATCGCCACCAAGTATGGTGTCCCGCCTGCCAACGTGTTGATTTCCTTGCAAGCCAACAAACCTCTGCACACAGGTGAGTTGTACCGTAGTGCACCTCGCAAGACCTCGCTAATCTAGCTCTATTATGTAGTGTTGCCCAAGTCGGTGACGAACGAGCGTATTCTCAGTAAGTATTTGGGGTCCTTGCGACTACGCCAGCGTTGACATTCGTGCGCAGGCAACGCCAAAATCGTAGATCTGACTGAGGAGGATATCAAAGACCTGCACGAGATTGACAAGGCACACCACTTCCGTGCTTGCCACCCTGCTTGGACCGGTTTCGGTGGTCTCGGGTTCCCTGACTGCAAGTAGATTTAGATGCCTCAAAGTAGGAGAAACGGATGTTCTAAGAACCAGAAGCGTGTAATCATTAGTTCCCATAAGTGTGATATTGGAGGGTAGCGCTTGGCACTTGAGATGACAACTCAACTACCTCGAGTACCTTGCTCAGGCAAGGTCGGTCTTGTCTCTGTGAGGATTGTGCATGAGTCGCGATTCAAGGCTTGCCTGCCATCGAGTCGTGCTGCTGCGAGACAATCATCTGGAGCATTGGCTTTGCCAGCGAATGCAGCAATTGGACAGTGCCATGAAAGTTGTTTATATGGCAGTCGACCTAGTTTGGATGGGCCGGAGGATATATACAATCCCTCTTCGACTGGGCTGGCGTTTCTAACACTGGCATTGCGCGATGGCGACCCTTCCCCGCACGACAACACAAAGTTCAACTCCTCCTTCCACTGGGATACCTGCATTTGACCAAAGACCTCGTTCTGATCACGACTTTGATGCCGGGATAAACTCGTCTACTGCATGGACAGCGCATCTCGATCGAGGGTCTCTCTCCGACGATGAGCCAACTGATCATTTAGAAGTATATGAACGCGGCCTTTCTGCGCGCGCACTTTACCAGTTCGAGGGCAAGGCAGAGTTCAGGGAGCTCACTGTCGAAGCCGGGGACGAGCTCGAGGTTCTGAAACAAGACGTCGGAGACGGGTGGAGCCTCGTGAAGATGGAGGATGGAAAAATAGGTCTGTTGCCCACAGCTTATTACACGGTAGGTGTGCTACGCCGCTGGCGGTGGTTTCGGCTGACGTCTCGCAATTCAGCACACTATCAACTTCCTCTCTGCGCCAGCCGACAGTCACTCAACAACGAAGGAGCTATCCGCGGACACCGTCACGCCTCATCAGTCTCCTAAGGGCAGCTCTGAATTAAAGCTCCCTCCGCTCGTCCCACAGACTACAGGGGAATGGCCGGACGTGTTTCCGAGTTTCCGGCAGCGATTGCTCGGTGGAAAGACCATCAATCGATTCTCCGCTTTCGTCACCAGCGGTGCGGAGGAGTGGGTCCTCAACGGCGCTCCACATCCTGAGGAGGAACCTGCAATATCTACTTCTATTTCTCATGGCCGTTTTGCAACGACAGATTCCGTCACGGAAGACATTCGACTCAACAGGCTAGGCATCGGGGAAGCTGACAGACATTTTGTGGACGAAGGCCCCGCCTGGCAGCCTAAGATTCCCGGATTCCGTGTCTTGGTACATTCGCCGTCGAAGCGGTCATCAGGCCTTTCCGGCGCTTACACTGTGTATAACGTTACCTCTCTTGTCCACTCGTCCGAGCCCAATGGGCCTGGTGGTGAGGCGATTTGTTCGGCTTCCCCTGTGTATATCACCGTCCAACGACGCTTTTCGCACTTTGTCGTGCTTCATACCTCATTACTCAAGCGACTTCCCGGAATTGCACTACCTCCGCTTCCTGAGAAGCAATATGCAGGTCGGTTCAACGCTGCATTCGTCGAAGCTCGGCGAGGGGACTTGGAACGATACCTCGACCGTATTGTGCGGCACCCCATCGTGCGCTACGTAGAGGTTGTGACGTCTTTCCTGAGCTGCGAAGATGACCTGGTGAGCGGTCCCTTGGCACAGAGTGGGGCTTAAGAACCTGCTCAATCTCCTTTCTATGCAAGGAGTGGAAACGGTTGATGCCACAATTCTTGTCGATGCGTCCTGCTGGACCATCCTTCTTTGCCCACGTTTTTCATCCAGCATTCAATATTGATATTCAGGATGCTTCACATACGATTGAGAAGTTCAACAACCATGTGAGAGCCGTCGGGAAAGGTGTGCAGGGGTTGAGGAACACATTCAATCGAGTGAGGGAAGCGCGGATAGGTAGGTATTCACATTGGTTCGAGTATACCTCCCTCACAAACATTGACGCATTCAGAGATGTCCAAAGCCGAGCGCCTGCTTTCCTACTCCCTCCTGTCCCTTATCACTGCGAAGCCATCGTCATCAGTACCAGCTCTTGGCGCAGTTGACGAAGAAGAAAATGCGTCTCCGCAATTGCTGGGCCTCCTGACTAATGACGGTGCTTGGTGCTGGCGTGACGACTGCCAAGACTGCCTCAAACTCACGAAGGCGGTTCAGAAGACTGCAGAGACGCTGCAAAGTGTGGCGAATATGTATGATGATCACGTCAGTGGCCAAATTATTGCATGTGTAGCTGTCCGCTCAAGATCGCTACAGGCCAGGAGAAGACAGCTTGCAACTCACGAAGCTCTCAAGAGCGTCGCCCATCCTTACATGACGTATCGGGTGCGTTCTATGGTGTGAAATTCATACACAATCTGAGCCTCCATTTCAAGGGAATCATAGAAACCCATCGATCCACGTACTCCCGGTATGCGGAGGCCACCGGCAACAACGTATGCAATCCAGACTGGGCATCGCTTCTCTCACTGATTTACCACCAGCCAAACGACGACGTAGCTTCACGTTGTGAAACAGTTCTCAATGCAACCATGTCCGAACTGGACACGTATCATACGCAGAAAGTTGAAGATTTTACGAACCTAACAAAGGATCACCTCGACGGGGAAATTGCATTGTACGAACAGATAGTGACACGACTCAAAACTGCACGACGAACGCTCGATCCCCTACACTTGGATGAGCTAGGGCGCTCACCTAGAAGACCTTCGCAATTCGAGAAAGATTTAGACAAGTCCGCGAATGATGTTGAGCCGCTTCCGCAGCCTTGTCCACATGTGTATGACTCGGCACCGATGCGACCTGTGAGCATGGCTATCCAGGGTGGTATGGGTTTACTTCTTGGGGGATCGAGCTCAGGAGGGAAAACAACCGTTCTTAGCAGATTATGGGCTTGAATGAGATTTTTTCTTCTTTCATTTATCTACGCCATCACTTGGAAAAAGTGGGCCATTCGTAGCTTACAGGTACTATTGGAGGATAATCTACAACCAATCTCACTAATATAACAACTGGGAACTCAATTACGGGTCGGCTATACAAAAACGTATGAAATGTACTTGCGCAGGGATGGGACAATCTAATCTACAGGACAGGATATCCGCCAACATGGAGAATAGAGTGCAATCAGCTCATCTTTACACGAGGGCTCGGAAAGTGGTGACTCAAAAGACCTCATGTGATGAATTGGCTCCAAGGAAATGAATGTCACATGTGCGATACATGATGTGCCACTGAGAGAACACAGCCCTTCGAGTGTCTTCCCACATGACCAGAGGTCGGCACAAATGGCATCATAGTCAAAAGGACCTCAGGTGCCATATACTCTTCCGTACCGACCGACCATGCCATGCGATTTGTTCCCAGAGTGGCCAGCGATGCTATAGTCAATGATCGAAAGTCAACCACCACCGGGAGGAATAAGAACATTTACAGGTTTGACGCCACGGTGTGCAATGTGAATGCTAACTCGAACCCCTTGAAAAGCTGTGTGGCAGCAGACCACGTGTGCTTGTCAAGTTCTCGACGAGCAGTGAGGTGGCCTCCACCAGACGATTTGTAGATGACAAAGTGTCCAAAGCTATGGGTCCAAACTTGGACCCCAGTGATGGTATGGTTGTCGGGGGAAGTCATTTGTGCCAGGTACCGCTCTATGCGTTGTCGAAGGCTTTCGCGGCCAGAGAGGAAAAGAGGTAAATACACTTTACTAAGAATCCGGCATACGTGCAGAAGATTGGTAAATCATCCGAGAAGGGGCTTTTCGGTTCGAAACATCACCCGAACCTGTGCGGGGGCGATCGAATGTGAGCCATGAGGGCAGGTGGGTACCAACACCTCGCGGCGGATAAAACTGAGCCTCGCAGTTCGACGTGAGGCGTCGAGTAGGGTGACAGGATAAAAATTTGGTATAGTCCACTTTGTGACTAGTACGTTTGGGATATAGTGAGATTGGCGGATCTACGAGATGCGGGTGTTGACGGAGTGGTGGGTGGGTGCAAATGCGAGGACCTTGAAGACAAGTTGTTGCAGGACGAAAGCTGAACCTTGTGGTGCGAAGCGAAGAAGTGCTGCCACAACGCGTTAGACCTCTCGCCGCCGCTTCGTAATTTAATTGTAGCGGCGCCTGCAGTCGTCAACTCCTCCGAATTCATTCTAGATAAAAAAAAGCTGCAAACTTGACACCAAAAATCGATTTGTCGGTGTCGAGTCAAGATAAGGGCATACACCAAGTTCAGATTCCTTACAGTCCCATGATGTTGGTATCAGCAGTTGCCATTTTTTTCGTGGGACTGCCCCTCCAGCTCACCGTCCGAACCAGCTTTCCTTTTCCCTTTAGCTGAGAGCCGTAGGCTTTTAACAAGGCCCCCTTGGTGTACGAGTGATATGGGAGTAACTTCTCTGCTTGAGCACGACTTGGTAGCTGTTGCTATTTCTGTTAATATTGCTGTTGGACTAAGACGAGAACACATTGCTGGAGATGTTCCAACCGGAGTAGAGGTTGTGTCAAAAGGATGAAAATAAGTAAAGCTTACAGCTTACAGATGACTTCGACCTCAACAAACTGCCCATCCCTGCACTTTGCTTCATAGTTGGCAGGGTTGATCCAAATCCCCTGTGAATCGAAAATGCCTGGCATGACCACCTTTGCTGCAGAAAGATCTACATGCATTCTCAATAGGCCAGCATACTATGCTGGCCTATTGAGAATGCATGCAGATCTTAGCGTCGTCAGGGGTCCAGTAGCTGCCAGTGAGAGATACGAATCAGTTGAAAAAATCAGATTATGGAAATCTTAGAGTATAGCGAAAAACATACCCTGTGTGTTCATAGAAATTGTCACGGCCACAACTTGGGCCTAGCTGACAGCTGCTCTCGCTTTACTTGGGCTCAAACTGCCCCTGGATTCTACCACAATGGTCAACAATATACCCTGTAAAAGATAAGACAATATTCACTTCCAATGTCCCCACGCGCGAGTTTCAGGGCAACAACCCTTTCTGTGGCAGGAAGACCTTGAAACAAGGGTTCGATTAGAATAACCAATGAAATATAATCACCACGTCCAGG
>JBBPSI010000236.1:0-36082 GCA_038093515.1 Butyriboletus loyo
ACAAGCCCGGTGGATGATGTACCTGCAGGATTACGACATCAAGTTCCACCATCTTCCTGAAACCGCTATGGGCCCCGCTGACGCCCTCTCTCGCCGAGACGAAGTTGATACCTCGGCCGACAATCAGGAAGTCGTCTTACTCCCTGATTCAGTATTCGTTAACGCGCTCGACACCGCGCTCGCAGAAAAGATGGTTGTGTCTACCGAGAACGACCCGCTCGTACAGAAGGCCTTGTCAGCCATGTACGAAGCTTCCCCGATATTCCCTCGTTCAGCCCCCCACGATTGGCTGTTCGAAAACAACAAGTTATACTTCAAGGGTCGCCTCTACGTGCCAGAGGAGGCGCGACACCCCCTAGTAAAGGAACTCCATGAGGGCCCCGCCGGCGGCCATGGAGGAATATTCAGGACGCAGAACTTAGTCCAACGGGACTACTGGTGGCCCGGAATGGGCTCGTTTATCAGGAAATTCGTCACAGGTTGCGCTGTTTGCCAGGCAAACAAGGTTAATACACACCCGACAGTACCCGGGCTTACCCCACTATCCAGCACCGCCACACGGCCGTTTCAGCAAGTATCCGTTGATCTCATCACGGATCTCCCGGAGTCTATGGGATTTGATTCGGTAATGGTCGTGGTAGACCATGGCCTTACGAAGGGGGTAATTTTCATACCTTGCAACAAGACGATCGACGCAGCAGGCGTCGCACAACTTTTCTTCGACAAAGTCTTCACCAGATTCGGTCTGCACGACCGCTGCATCTCGGACCGCGGTCCACAATTCGCCTCAGCCTTCGCACGGGAATTAGCAAGGCTGCTAAAATACGACCTCGCCCTATCCTCAGCATACCACCCCCAGACGGACGGCGAGACAGAAAGGGTCAACCAGGAGCTGGAGACCTACCTCCGCATCTTTTGCGATGGACGCCCTGACAGATGGGCCAGCATACTCCCCATGGCGGAGTTTTCTCATAATTCGACCACTCACTCGGTGACTGGCAAGACGCCGTTCTCGCTTATGATCGGCTATGAACCACGCGCGTACCCGGCGTTAGGACGGACGTTCCTACCGGCATTGGAAGCAAGGCTCTCGGACTTAGCCGCAAGTCGCGAAGAAGCCTCGGAAGCACATGACAAGGCACGGCGCCTCATGAAAGAGCGGATCACGACAAAGTTTAAACCCTGGAAGGTTGGAGATAAAGTATGGCTAGAAGGCCGCAACCTCCGTCTCAGGTACCAGTCGCGCAAGCTTGCGCCAAAACGGGAAGGCCCCTTTGAGGTGGCCCAAGTAATATCCCCAGTCGCCTTTCGCCTGCGACTCCCGCCTACCTGGAAGATACACGACGTCTTCCACGCCTCTCTCCTGTCGTCTTACAGAGAGACCCCAGAGCACGGCCCCAACTACACGAACCCGCCCCCAGACACCATAGAAGGCGAAGAGGAGTACGAAGTTGAAAAGATCCTCTCGCATAGAGGCACCAGAAATCGGAGACAGTACTTAGTCTCCTGGAAAGGCTACTCCACCGCCGAAAACACCTGGGAACCAGAAGGGAATTTAGACAATTCCATGCCGTTGCTGCGAGCATACAAGGCTCGCCACCAGAAAGACTTCCCCGCGTCCACCTGCTCCCTCATCATCGCCGCCGCCACTTCCGCCGCCGCCGCCGTCTAGAGTTTGATCGAACCAGGAGTTTCGATCTTGTACGGGGGGTAATGTTACAGTTTTACCCCTAAGCGTACCCCGCCACTCGTTTTCCCACACATGCGTCCCCGCCGCCCCCCGATGCCGCCCATCGCCCGCTCCTTATGCCATCCACTTCCCCTGCTCCCTGCAGTCTCTGTGCCGTTGCACGAGATAGCCCCTGTCTTCTCGCCCCGTCGGGCCGGACCTTCAGCTGAGCTGTCGCGTCCCTCTTTCTTTGACCAATGACATTTCTTACATCACGTGACTAGCACGTGATTAGATTACGACGTGTCAGTACCTTCGCGTCGAGACCCGTATCCAAGGGCTCCGCCGTTCGCGCACCCTTCGCCCTGTGGGGCCGGCCTCATGGACATCGTCACTTCACGTTCAGCACTTCTCATTCGCTGACGATGTCGCCACCTTACTCGGAGCTTCGCCCTCGTTACCGGCACTTTGCCGCTTTTTTCTACATGACTCGGACGGACTCATAGCCCCATCTTCGCTGCCACGCACAGCTCGGTCTGTGCACGATGGCCCTTAGTATATATACTCGCACTTAGACTAGTACGAGTTCTTTAGCTAATTCTACGCATCTACCAAGTGCATAGTAATCTAGCATTATACCCATCTCTTGCCGATAAAGCCGATAAGAGCCTGCTCGATCTCGTCTGGTCGCCACCACACAAGATCTCGCCGACACTTGCTTTGCAAGACACCCGATAGCGTCGTTCACGCGAGTCGGCACTTTCCTTATTAGGCTCGAGCCCCTAGTCAAGTGCTCGCTGCTAGTTATTGTGCGCTATCAGCGTAACAATAGCGTCGTCTACGTGAGTCGGCCATCTTCCCGATTAGGCTCGAGCCCCTATTCAAGTGCTCGCTGCTAGTTGTTTCGCACTCCAGCGTAACAGATTCAGTCATGGTCGTGGTAGACCATGGGCTTACGAAGGGGGTAATTTATTCCCCTTGCAACAAAGATATCGACGTGGCAGGAGTTGCCCAGTTATTTTTCAAAACCGTCTTCCTCCGCTTCGGCCTACATTCCCAATGCATCTCTGACCGAGGTCCTCAGTTCGCATCTGCCTTCGCTAGGGAACTTGCGAGACTCCTAGACTACGACCTCGCCCTCTCCTCTGCCTATCACCCCCAGACTGACGGTGAAACCGAACGAGTCAACCAGGAGTTGGAGACTTACCTACGGATCTTCTGCGATGGTCACCCTGAATGATGGGCCGAATTACTCCCCATGGCCGAGTTTTCCCACAATTCCATGACCCATTCGTCAACCAATGTGACCCCCTTCTCCCTGATGGTCGGCTATGAGCCAAGGTCTTATCCTCCAATCGGAAAGACTTTCCTCCCCGCCCTCGAGTCCAGACTCTCGGAACTCACGGGAGCCCAAACGGAAGCACTGGAAGCCCACGAGAAGGCACGACGATTGATGAAAGAGCGGATCTCATCCAAGTTCCGCCCATGGAAGACAGGGGATAAGGTTTGGCTCGAAGGGCGCAACCTTCGACTCAGGTACCCGTCCAAGAAGCTCGCCCCAAGACGGGAAGGACCGTTCGAGATCGCACAGGTTGTCTCCCCTGTGGCGTACAGGCTCCGATTGCCGCCAACCTGGAAGATCCATGACGTCTTCCATGCGTCATTGCTGACCCCTTATCGTGAAACGGCGGAACATGGCCCGAATTTCACAAACCCTCCGCCGGAAGAAATAGATGGAGATGAAGAGTACGAGATCGATCGGATCTTGTCCCATCGTGGTTCGAAGGGACGCCGTCAATTCCTGGTATCCTGGAAAGGGTACTCCGCAGCAGAGAATACCTGGGAACCAAACGGGAACCTGGTCCATGCGCAGGCCTTGCTCAAGGCTTATAAGCTGCGCCACCCCAAGGATTTTCCCTCCCCATCTTCGCAGTAAAACTCGAAAATGGCCATTCCTCCCGTTGAAAACAACACCTCTTCCGCCTCAACCCCCTGTTCGTTCTTCCCACCTTCCAGTGTCATCCCACCGCGTGCTCTACGCCGCCATCTTGGAAAATCCTGTCGCCACCTACGCTTTGGAGCAGCGTATGGACTTCACCGGAGATTACGTCCTCCGCACCCTCGCTTCCCTCTACCGCTCCTACGCCCTCGCCCGTACCGTCCATACCCGTCTGTGCCCAGACAACCAACCGCCCATCTATGCCGCCGCCCTTGAGTCCTCCTTGATGGAGGCTAGGGGCTACACTCTTGACATCCTCCACGCCGAAGGTTTCAGCTATGTGGTTGACCAACTGCTGCCAGGTATTTTGGCTCCAGTCCTCCGCCCCATCCTCATCGCGCTTGCTCCTAGGGAGCGACAATTCTATCTCCACTCCGCCGACCGCATCGGCTACCTCCGCCCCATGGCTCGCGGCCCCAATCCAATGCCTCGTCCTCCCCCGGCAAGATCTCCTTCGCCACTACCTGTACCAGCACCATCCACCCGGGAGTCTCCCGCAACCACGCTGGTAGCAGATTCGTCTCGTGAGACAACAGGGGAGTCCTTGGAGTCCTTTCGGACCGACGTCGATGAGCCCCAGGTCGCTCGTCGACACTCCCCCCTACCGCCTCGTACAGTGCGTCGCCAACCTCGCCAGGCGTTACTCCAGGCCGGAGCAATCCCTGGGTCAGTCACCCTCACCGCCGCAGGACGAAGAATTGCCAACAGAGCCGTCCGCTCCGTCACCCCCCAACCGTCTACTCGACGTGGCACTCCCGCCATCCAGCTCATCCCTCGTGTCACCTCCCCCACCGCCGCAGCTGGTGGCTCTAATGACTCTTCGTACGGACCCCCGCCTCCCTATCTCCCCGGTCGGGGCACTCGTGATTCCCCTATCGTCATCGACGACCGATCCCCTGGTCCCAGCCCAGGCCCTGCTCGACCTCGCCTCGTCCGCCCGCAACTCTGCTTCGAGTGCGGGACCGTCGGCCACTTCCGCAGGGAATGCCCCAACTATACCTGCCCGTTCTGCCACCGGATCGCCCCTGGTCATATACAGGAGTTTTGTCCAGAGCGTGTCTGCGGTTTATGCGGTGCCATTGGCCACATCGTCGCCAACTGCACGTTCCGGGACGATGCATGGGTGGAGTTGCCTGCCGACGATCCTTACAACTATGACTTCAACGAGGGAGCATCTCAATGAAGGGAGTTTTCAAGTTGTGGAGTCGGAGTCTCCACCATGGGAAGGGGGTAATGTTACGGTAGTGGTATACTTTTTCCATCCACTAC
Source organism: Butyriboletus loyo (assembly GCA_038093515.1). Taxonomy (NCBI): domain Eukaryota; kingdom Fungi; phylum Basidiomycota; class Agaricomycetes; order Boletales; family Boletaceae; genus Butyriboletus; species Butyriboletus loyo. The sequence goes on from JBBPSI010000236.1 coordinate 4,938, forward strand.
CTCTCGGACTACTTCACTCGCCTAGTCTTTTACTAGTGCCCTTTGAGCGGTACGAACCGCTCTAGCTTAGTCATCCTTTCTCGCGCACGGACACACTTTCCTTCATACTCCAGAACTCTCTGGAATATTCCTTCCTCATTTGTAACTTCCTTCTCGCGTCTCGATTAGGAACACGGTCTGTGTGCAGACCCCAGTAGTATAAAGACCTGGTCTTTACACCTTGTACATTATCTAGTTCTACGCAGTCACCTGCTAGCAATTAGCTCTCATCCAGACTCTTAGTGTGCGCACTAAGACATAGTCTGAGACCCAGTCTGAGAATCATCTCCCGAGTCCTGAGGCCACTCCAGAGTGCCTCCTCACTGTTCTAGTTGTTAGCGCCCAGCGTAACAAGGAACAGGGACAGGCGGAGGAGATCCTGCTGTGGCAGGGTGAGCAGGGGGATTGGGGTCACAAGTGGTAGGGGAGAGAAACCCAATATGGTTGGAGGACTGAAAATAAGATTCTTGCTCACTAGGAGTGAGAGCAACAAGGATGGGTTGGAGGATAGGAGTGAGAATGCCAGGGAGGAGCTGGTCAACAACACAACTGAACCCTTTGGCATGAAGGATGTCCAGGGTGTAGCTCCTGGCCTTCATCAAGGAGGTCTCCAAGGCAGCAGCATAGACGGGGGTTGATTATCAGGGCACAGGTGGGTGTGAACTGTTTGAGCAAGGGGGTACAAACATATAATGAGGCGAGGGTGTGAAGGACATAGTCCCTGGTGAAGTCCATCCTCTGCTCTAGAGCATAGGTTGTGATGGGGTTTTCCTGTATGGTAGCATAAAGGACACAGCAAGAGGAGACAGGAAGGCAAGAAGAACAAACTGGGAGTTGAATGGGAAGGGGGGCATTGTTTTCAGTGGGTGGGATAGCCATTGTGATTTACTGTAAGGATGGGGAAGGGAGCTCTTTGGGGTGGCACAACTTATAGGCTCGAAGTAAGGTTTGCACATGGACCAAGTTCCCAGTTGGCTCCCAAGTATTTTCCACAGAGGAGTATCCCTTTCAGGAAACCAGATATTGCCATTGTCCAAGGGATTTGCAATGGGATAAGATCTTATCAATTTCATATTCCTCACTTCTGTCTATTTCTTCCAGATGAAATTCAGACCATGCTCCACCATTTCACAATAAGGGGTTGGGAGGGATGTGTGGAAGACATCATGGATCTTCCAGGTCAGAGGTAGTTGGAGCCTGTATGCCACAGGGAAGATTACCTGAGTGATTTCAAATGGTCCTTCCTGTCTGGGGGCAAGCTTCTTTGATGGGTACCTGTGTTATAATCATATCTCTTATAACAAAACTTTGCATTCAGACTTCATCATATTTCTCTTTCAAAGGTCATGTGACTCTGTGCACGTGATCGTGGGATTATACATGTGACCACAGGCTGACTAAGCATATGATGTCATGGTCCAGACTGGCCCAGACTCTATGACATCATGCCTCATGTATTTAATCTCCATTTGCTTCTCTTCTTTTTGATCACCATCGACTTCTATTTAATCTCCGTTGACCCTGACTTCTTCTTGTATGTACATGTATAGTAATAAGTCTCACGCACTGCTTGGTCTGTGCGCATTTCCCTGTAATATATAAAGGCTTGTGGTTTGGGCTAGGATTCCCTAGCTTTAACCACTTGTCTTATTCACTGGCAACAGTTGAGAGATTAAGGTCTGAGCTATTCCTCATTACCATCGCCAGCTATTGTGTATAGCTGCAACAGTTGCAAACCCCGTATGCCTAATAACTTCGTTGTCATAACAACCTGAGTTTAAGGTTATGCCCTTCAAGCCAAACCTTGTTTCCCACTTTCCAGGGGCGGAACTTGGATGAGATCTGTTCCTTCATTAAACACTGTGCCTTGACATGAGCTTCTAAAGCCTCTATTTGGGCTCCTGTCAGTTCTGACAGTCATGACTCGAGAGTGGGAAGGAAAGTCTTTCCAATTGGAGGATAAGACCACAGTTCATATCCAATCATCAGAGAAAATGGGGACTTGTTCATGGTAGAATGGGGCATGGAGTTGTGGGAAAACTCAGCCATGGGGAGGAGTTCAGCCCAATGTTCTGGGTGTCCATCACAGAAGATCCTAAGGTAGGTTTCCAGCTCTTGATTGACCTGTTCAGTCTCTCTGTCAGTCTGGGGGTGATAGGTGGAGGAGAGGGCGAGGTCATAATCGAGAAGTCAAGCAAGTTCCCTAGCAAAGGCAGAGGCAAATTGAGGACCCCAATCAGAGATGCAGCAAGAGTGGAGGCCGAATCTGAGAAAAACAGTTTGAAAGAACAACTTGGTGACTCCTGCCATGTCGATGTCTTTATGGCAAGGGAAATAAATTACCCCCTTCATAAGCCCATGGTCTACCATGACCATGACTAAATCATAACCACTGGACAGAGGTAGTCCCGTGATTAAATCTACAGAGACCTGCTCAAAGGGGCAGGTAGTCATACTGGCCAGCAGGGTGAGGGGTGAAACCATAGGATGGGTGTTCACTTTGTTTGCTTGGAAAATGGCACAGCCTGAGATGAATCGTCAAATGAGGGAGAAAATACATGGCTACCAATAATTGTGCTGTACTAGATTCTGGGTGTGGAAGATACCATTGTGACCACCTGCAGTGCTCTTGTGCAGGGATCATATGAGGTTGGTGCAGGCTGCTTCAGGAATGTACCACTTCTTTTGGAAGTACAATTTCTGACCATCAAAGTCCCAGTCATTAGCATTCATCTTGGGAAACAGGGGCAAATCCTCATAGAGAGCCTGCATACATTGTTTGATCAGAGGGTCATCAAGGGTGGAGGTGGTGATCTTCTCAGTGAGAGTGAGATCGAGTTTGCAAGTGAATAGGACTTCAGGGAGGAGTGTGACCTCCTGGTTGTCAGCCAAAGTGTCTACTTCATCCTGCCAGGACAGGGCATCCACAGGGCCCATGTGGGTGCCAGGAATGTGATAGAAGAGAAGGTCGAAGTCCCATAGGAACATCAGCCAGTGCACTTGCTGACAGGACAGTTTATTGGATTGGTGAAAGTAGGTGAGATTCTTGTGGTCAGTTAGAATCTCTACCTGGTGCCCAGTTCCTCACAGATAATGATGCCATTCTTCCAGGGTGTGAATGACCGCCAGGAGTTCCCAGTCATATATGTCATAATTGTGCTCAGCAGGAGAGTGTGTCTTTGAGAGGTAAGCACAAGGATGGAGGTTGCCATTGCCATCCTTCTGCATGAGTACTGCTCCAGTAGCAGTGAGGGAGGCATCTGTCATAACAGCAAATGGTTTAGTGACATCTGGCATGGAGAGAACAGGTTGGTGAAGAAAGGACTGCTTTATTTACTGGAAGGCATGCTTGCAGGATGGCATCCATGCCCATGGCACACCTTTCTTGGTGAGGTCATGAAGAGGTTTCTGTTACACTGGGACTGGGTAAGTACAAGTGTAGACTTGGATATAGTTCTGGAGCTCAAGAAGTCTTCTAGACGTTCAAGTCTAACCTTCGAGATGAAGGATTTATCCGGTGTTCGAGTTGAAGGAAGACGACTCGCTACTAGAGACGAGAGGACAAGGATATCAATGATGATTCCAAGTAGATCTAGCTTAGGGTACAACGTAGCTAGATCTCATCGTATTTATACTATAGGGGAACGCGCACAGACCAAGGATGAAAGAGGAAAGAGGGCTATCGTACGATATGGAGGAGAATTGCCATTGGGCGAAGGGAAGTCGTACGATAGAAGGTTATGGAATATTCCATAGGAGTACCTTAAAGGGGAACGATAGATCGAGGGTTGGATCTCGCTATCTAAGAAGCAAAAGAGGAATATTCCGAGTTGTGTTGGCTAAAAGGATAAGCTATCGTGAGATATGCTTAAGTAAAAACAAAAGGAAAAAGAAAGAATGAATCGTAACATTACCCCCCCTTTACATTGGAAGTCACTGTACTTCCTAAAAGTCCATGGATCCGAAGACTGGGGATCCCGTGATGTTAGCGTAACCAACATCGTCAATGACATCGTCTCCTTCATGAGGACAAACATCTCCATGCTCTTGGTGTTCCAGTAGGTGTTCCTCACAGCTTTGGCGAATAGCACACATTAGGGAGGGGTTGTATAATGGGCGAGGAGGGTGATGGTGCGAGGATCCTGAGGACTGACTAGAAGATTGGGAAGAGGGGTTGGAATGTCTCCTTTGTGGGCAACGTGACTGGGGATGACCAGGGAATGATTGGAGGCAGAAAGGGCATTGGTAGAGGGTACAGTGGATGCGAGTGTGTCCGAGGCGGCGACAGGTGAAACAAGTATCGTGGTAGAGAGGGTGGGAACGAGGAAGAGGAGCATTGTTGTGTACCCTTTGCCATTCCCGTTCCGCTGGGGTAAAGCCCCTTTCTATTTCCTCGATTGCTTGGACTTCCTCCGCTGTCAAGGCGACTGAGTCATTGTCGGACAGAGGGTGTCCACTAGTAGGCTCGGTCAGGTGGGTAGGGTGTTCGCATCGAGCAGGGGTGTCAATGGAGGCATTTAAACGAGGGAGGGGGGACGAAGATAGTCGTTGGAGGAGGGGTCAAGGTGGTCTGACTCGTTCATCAATTTCCTGTACGAAGTCGGACATGCCTAGTTGATCCATAGCGACAAGGAGTTGGGTTTCTAGGTCGACCTGAGAGTGGCGCATGAGGGATATGATGAAATTGGGGGGGCGAGCATGAGGGAGATTGGCTAAGTGATCAATGAAGAGATTGAAACGTCTGGCTTGTAGGAAGGCCAGGCGAAGAGCATCAAGGGGGGACGAAGAGTCTAAACTGAAGTCTATGTCCCGAGATAGTCCGGAGTCTTGTAGCATCAGGGCAAGGAGGTGGAGAGTATCATCATCGGAAGGTTCATGGAGGCGGCGAGCATATGGGTGATTTTCCTGGGCCATGTTCTTTTGTTTAGCGGGTGGTGGTTCACTGAGAAGGGGGGAAATCACGGGGATGGTTCTTCATATAATCTTTCTGTTACGCTGATAGCGCACAATAACTAGCAGCGAGCACTTGACTAGGGGCTCGAGCCTAATAAGGAAAGTGCCGACTCGCGTGAACGACGCTATCGGGTGTCTTGCAAAGCAAGTGTCGGCGAGATCTTGTGTGGTGGCGACCAGACGAGATCGAGCAGGCTCTTATCGGCTTTATCGGCAAGAGATGGGTATATTGCTAGATTACTATGCACTTGGTAGATGCGTAGAATTAGCTAAAGAAATCGTACTACTCTAAGTACGAACATATATACTGGAGGGTATCGTGCACAGACCGAGCTGTGCGTGGCAGCGAGGGCAAAGGGCTATGAGTCCGTCCGAGTCATAGCGGTGAAAGAAAGAAGCGGCAAAGTGCCGGTAACGAGGGAGCTATGCTCCGAGCAAGATGGCGACATCGTCAGCGAATAGGAAGAGCTGAAGTCGAAGCGACGATGTCCACGAGGTGAGCCCCACAGGGCGAAGGGTGCGCGAACGGCGGAGCCCTTGGATACGGGTCTCGACGCGAAGGTACTGACGCGTCGTAATCTAATCACGTGCTAGTCACGTGATGTAACAAATGTCATTGGTTTAAGAAAAGAGGGACGCGACAGCTCAGCTGTGGGTCCGGCCCAACGGGGCGAGAAGACAGGGGCTATCTCGGTGCAACGGCACAGAGACTCGCAGGAACGAGCAGGGAAGTGGATATCGTCCGCTAGGTGACTGGGGAGCGGGCGATGGGCGGCATCGCAAGACGGCGGGGGCGGCAGGGACGCGTGAGCGTGGGAAAACGAGTGGCGGGGTATGCTTAGGGGTAAAACTGTAACACTTTCAGCAACTGTTTGGCATTGTTGAAGTTCTTTTCGGGTTCCCATGAGTTGTCCGTGGTGGGATATCCTTTCCATTTGATCAGGAATCGGCGGCGATTGGGAGGTCCTTTGTGTCATAAGATGGCTTCTACTTCAAACTCCTTTTCTCCACCGATAAGGTCAGGGGGTGGTTTCGGGAAGTTCGGGCCATGAACATCGTTTTCGCGATAGGGTGATAAGAGGGAAGCATGGAATATGTCATGAATCTTCCATGTTTTGGGGAGTCGGAGCTTGTATGTGATAGGGGATAGGGTGTCGATGATAACAAACGGGCCTTCTCTTTTTGGGGCAAATTTTGGGTTTTCAATTCGTCGATGAAGGTTTCTTGCTTCTAGCCAAACTTTATCACCTTTTGAGAAGGGCGAGAAGGAGCGTGTGTTTCGAGAATTCATCGTCTGTTGGGCAAGGGCATGGGCTGCTAGTGCTTCGTTTCATGCTGCTGTGAGTTGTTTCAAACGTTCTTCGACAGCGGGAAGGTTTGTTTCGGAGATAATGGTGGGAAAAGGATGGGGTTCATATCCCATCATTAAGAAGAACGGAGATTTCCCTGTGACTGAATGGGGGCAGTGATTGTGTGTGAATTTGGCGTGGGTGATGTTATCTGCCCAGGTGGATGGATTATTTCCGCAAAAGATGCGAAGGTATGTTTCAACTTCCTGGTTAACTCTCTCTGTTTCTCCGTCTGTCTGGGGGTGGTATGCTGTCGAGAGGGAGAGGTTGTATCCTAGGAGTTTTCCGAGTTCTTTTGCGAAAGCAGAGGCAAACTGAGGGCCTCTGTTGGAGATTATCTTGTCGTATAATCCAAATCTGGCATATACTTTTAATAGGAAGAGGGAAGCAATTCCCGAGGAATCCACAGTTTTCTTGGTAGGGCATAGAATTACCCCCTTAGTAAGCCCATGGTCGACCACGACCAATAGGGTATCAAAGCCCTCGGCCGTCGGAGGGAGATCAGTGATGAGATCGCAGGAGATCTGCTGGAATGGCCGGGAGGCGGAGGAGGGGATCGGAGTCAAGGGGGGGGTCGTTGGGTGAGTATTGGCCTTGTTCTGCTGACAGGCTGCGCATCCTTCAACGTACTTTCGGACAAAAGTAGCAAGACCAGGCCACCAGCATTCAGAAGCGACCAGTTGACGGGTTTTCAGGTATCCAGGATGGCCTGCTGTCGGGTGGTCATGATGTCGCTCCAGCACGGTTTTTCGAAGGTCTGCAGGGACGTAGACCCGCCCTTGATACGTAAGGATGCCAGCGTCGAATTTCCAATCAGAGAGTCGAGATCTGAATTTCTGCGGAATTGTTCCTTCCATTGCTTGGAGGGAATTGAGGACAAGGGGGTCGGAAGAGGAGGAGGAAGAGATGCGATCTCGTAGTTCAGTGTTGATGAGGTTGGCAAAGAGTGTTATAATCATAACATTTATTCGTACACTTTCACTTCAGACTTAGTCGTTTTCACTTTCAAAGGTCACGTGACATAGTGCACGTGATCGTGGGAACTTACATGTGATCTCTTGCTGACTAAGCATATGATGTCATGGCCTAGACCAGGCCTAGACTCTATGACGTCACAACACATGTATTTAATCTCCGTTTACTTCTCTTCTTTATGATCCCCGCGCCTCGTGTGGTTAATCACCGTTGCGCTTCTCTTCTTTAGTCTAGCCATGTATAGTAGTTCATCTCACGCACAGCATGGTCTGTGCGCATCTCTGTACAATATATAAAGGCTCGTGGTTAGACTAGGATTCCCTAGTTTTAACCACTTGTCTATTCGCTGGCAACAGTTGAGGACTAAGCTAGAACTCCTAGTTCATACTTGCCAGGTATTTGTGTATACCTGCAACTGTAGTGGACCCTGTGTGACAAGGCATTCGTACTGGCATTCGACCGTGCGTTGCTAGCATAACAAAGACGGTGGTGGGAAGGAGGGTGACATCGTCGTTGTCAGTATCAGTGGAAGGGATGAGGTCGGGTCATCGAGATAACACATCAGAGGCTGAGAGATCCTTTCCTGGTATGTGGGTCATCTTTAGATCAAAGTCCGCAAGGTCTAGAAGCCATCGTGCTTGGCATCGGTTCAGCTTCTGCGGTTGTCAGAAGTATGTAAGGTTCTTGTGATCAGTAAAGACATTTACTGGGTACTGAGATCCTTGGAGGTAGTGGCGCCATGTTTTCAGGGCTCTGATTACTGCGAGGAGTTCGCGATTGTAGATGTCGTAGTTTCGTTCTGCTGGGGAGAAGGTTTGAGAAAGGTAGGCGCAGGGGTGCCATTCTCCGTTGGCATCAGTCTGTAAAAGGACTCCTCCTGAGGTGTGTTTCGAGGCATCGGTGGTTATTGCAAATGGCCTGGTCAAGTCTGGCATGGTGAGGACTGGTTCTGAGAGGAATATATTCTTGAGGGTGGTGAAGGCGATTTGTTGATGTTCGAGCCATTCCCATGCTTGTGTCTTCTTCGTCAGGTCCAGGAGGGGTCGGGCGATGTCAGAATAATGGGGAATAAACCGTCAATAGAAATTGGTGAATCCTAGGAAGGATTGCACATCCTTGACCTTCTGGGGTGTCGGCCATTCTGAAATCCCTTTCAACTTCACTGGATCCATTGCTACCTGCCCTGGTTTGATGATCATTCCGAGGTATTCAACTTCCTTCATTGCAAAATTGCATTTTTCTAGTTTGAGACATAGATCGAGTTCCTTCATTCGTTGGAGGACTCGTTGGGTTCTTTCTCGATGGGTTTCTTCGTCAGGGGAGAAGATGAGGATGTCATCCATGTAAATGACAAGCCATCCTTCTGCGATGAGGTCTCTGAACGAATCATTCATAAATCTTTGGAACGTGGGGGGAGAGTTGGAAAGTCCGAAAAACATTACTGTTGGTTCAAAGAGCCCTTTGTGTGTGATAAAGGCGGCTTTCCATTGATCTCCATCCTTGATTCGTACGTTGTTATATCCCCATCGAACGTCAAACTTGGTGAAGACCTTGGCATCTTTTAGTTTATCGGCGAGGTTGGATATTAAAGGAAGGGGGTATGTGTCTTTGATTGTATGCTCGTTTACATATCTGTAATCTTGGCAGGGGCGAAGTCCTCCATCCTTCTTTTTGATGAAAAAGAAGGGCAATGCTTGTGGGGATTTAGAGGGTCGGATTTTTCCCGTTCGCAGGTTTTCTTCTAGGAAGTCTTCCGTTGCTTTTCTCTCCTCAGGGTTCAATGGATAGATCTTCGAGACCTTTGGGATGAATGTTTCATCGAGGTGGATTGCATGGTCGTATGGTCGAGATGGGGGTACATGATCTGTGGCTTCTTTTGCGAAGATTTCGCTGAATTCTTCGTATTCTTTTGGAAGGGTCGGTTTCGGTTTGTTTCATTCTGCTTCTTGTGCTAGTTTCGTGGAAGTGGTGAAGGTGCGAATTTGTTTCGCTTTGGGGGTGTTTGGAAAGTACCGAACACATTTCTTTAGTACTCGATTGAGAGAATATTGTCATTTGGCTTTTTCGGTGAACGTTTCAGGGGGTTGGTACTTGCAGAAATTGAAGATCTTTTCTTGTTGGACATAGTCAACATTAATATGCCCCGGAATGTTGAACTCTTTTTCTGGTTTCGAGTTCTTTGAGAGATAGGTCCCTCATTTCGACGTATGTGAGAAATATAGATCTAGGGATTTGTCTTTTGATTCATCAATGATAATGGTCTTCTTCTTCCAGTCGATGATGGGGTTGCTTGCTTTCAACCAGGGGAGTCCGAGGATTACGTTTTCCTTGCCACAGTGCATGACATAGAATTTCGTTTTCTGTACCATGCTTCCTATTTTGAAGTAGAGGGAGGTGGTGAATCGGATGTCGCCGTTTTTGTTTCTTGTTTGGTCGACATTTTGTACTGGAATGGGAGTGGGGAGTCGTTCTTGTGGTAGGTGATGTTTCTTGACAAAATCCCAGTCAATGCATGAGACATCTGCTCCTGAGTCAATGAGGGCGGAGGTTTCGACGATTTTTAGCGCTTTGTTTGGATCAATTAACTGAGCTGAGACTTTTATTGAACGTTTCTCTGAGTCAGCTAGTATTACAGGGGCGCATGATATGGAATGGGAGGGGACTCGTGTCGATCGAGGCCTCCGTTCTAAAAATCCTCTTCCCAGTTGGTGAGAAGGTTTTTGAGGGTCGAAGTTCTGCCAACTTGTAGGGTTTCTTCATCCTCTTCGTCGTCGCTTTCTACTTCAGCCAGCCTGGGAACCTCTTTCTCTGCTCTCCTCACCTTCTTTTCGGGTCCTTTTCCCTTCTTCTTCGGGCAGTTCCGAGATAGGTGTCCTGCTTCGTGACAATTGAAGCATTTTCCTTTTCGTCGATGTTCTTCGACTTGTTCCTTAGATAGTCGGATGGAATCGACATCCATGTAGTCAGGTTCTTTCTCTTTTCGAGGTGGAGTGTAGTGCGTGAGGCGCAGTGGTTCTTTGTGGGAGGATCAGGAGACGACTGCATCAGCTTTGTCCCATTGCGTTTTGAAATGAATGGCTTGTTTGTACCATCCTGTCATCATGGTTGGGGGGTTATCCATGCCGTAAATTCGGCGGGTGAGAGAGGCGTTGAGTCCTCTGGAGAAGAACTCAATGAGAGCCGCATCTTCAGTTAATTCTGATCGTGAAGCGGCGGTCTGAAACTCAGCGAGGTATTCTTCTAGATCCATCCTTTCTCCCTTCTTATTCTTTCCTCCTACTTTCATGGTGGCGAGTTTGGCTATCGCCGTTCCTTTCGTATCTGCGTGTTCAAAGTTTGCTCTGAAGGCCTGTTCGAAGTCACTCCATTTTCCGTAGGAGGGGGAGGTTCCGCTTAGAGCAGCTTGTCTGAAGATTGCTGCCCATTGGTATGCTACACCCTTCTTCATGTATGAGAGGGCAAAGGTGATCTTCTTGTTGTCTGTGTTGTATAGTTCTTCGTTGATGAGGAGGTATGACTTGACTGTTAATAGCCATGGGTTCAATTTGTCATAGTTTCCGTTGTAGTCTTCAGGTGAGCCTATCTTAAGCTCTGTCGGTTTGTATGTCGACATTCTTGGTTTTCTAAAGCTGATGGGCGAAGGACCGGGTGTGGGAGAAGGTGGTTCGGAAGGAGAAGAGGGGGATCGTGGAATAAAGAGGTCGGAGAGGGATTTGGAAATTTCCTGTGTGGTTCCTTCGTCGTCAAGCTTTGATTCTTCGTCCATAAGATGGACGTCTGTTTCTATCTCTGATTCGGCTGATTCGGGGGGTTCTGGTTCAGGGTCCGAGGTGATAATGAGAGGGGGAGTTCTAGGTTGAGGCGAGTGGGTTTTCGGGATGAGGAAGGACCGGCGAAGGGTTTCTTTGGGTAGGGTTGAATGGTGGGGATAGGACCACAACGATGGTGGTCGTTCTTTGAGATAAGCTAGATCTTTTGTTATGCTGGGACTGGGTAAGTACAAGCGTAGACTTGGATATAGTTCTGGAGCTCAAGAAGTCTTCTAGACGTTCAAGTCTAACCTTCGAGATGAAGGATTTATCCGGTGTTCGAGTTGAAGGAAGACGACTCGCTACTAGAGACGAGAGGACAAGGATATCAATGATGATTCCAAGTAGATCTAGCTTAGGGTACAACATAGCTAGATCTCATCGTATTTATACTATAGGGGAACGCGCACAGACCAAGGATGAAAGAGGAAAGAGGGCTATTGTACAATATGGAGGAGAATTGCCATTGGGCGAAGGGAAGTCGTACGATAGAAGGTTATGGAATATTCCATAGGAGTACCTTAAAGGGGAACGATAGATCAAGGGTTGGATCTCGCTATCTAAGAAGTGAAAGAGGAATATTCCGAGTTGTGTTGGCTAAAAGGATAAGCTATCGTGAGATATGCTTAAGTAAAAACAAAAGGAAAAAGAATGAATGAATTGTAACATCCTGGAGTCCTTTCGGACCGACATTGACGAGCCCCAGGTCGCTTGTCGACACTCCCCCCTACCGCCTCGCACAGTGCGTCGCCAACCTCGCCAGGCATTACTCCAGATCGGAACCATCCCCGGGTCTGTCACCCTCACCGCTGTGGGAAGAAGGATTGCCAACCGAGCCATCCGCTCTGTCACCCCCCAACCACCTACTCGACGAGGAACTCCCGCCATCCAGCTCATCCCTCGTATCACCTCCCCCCTTGCAGCAGCTGGTAGCTCTAATGACTCTTCCTATGGACCCCCACCCCCCTACCTCACCAACCGGGACACTCGTAATTCCCCTATCATCCTCGACAACCGATCCCCTGATCCCAGCCCATGTTACAGTTTTGCCCCTAAGCGTACTCCGCCACTCGTTTTCCCACGCTTACGCGTCCCCGCCGCCCCCGCCGCCTTGCGAGACCGCCCATCGCCCGCCCCTTAGTCGCCTAGTGGACGTTATCCACTTCCCCGGTTGCTCCTGCGAGTCTCTGTGCCGTTGCACGAGATAGCCCCTGTCTTCTCGCCCCGTCGGGCCGGACCTTCAGCTGAGCTGTCGCGTTCCCCTTTATTTGACCAATGACATTTGTTACATCACGTGACTAGCACGTGATTAGATTACGACGCGTCAGTACCTTCGCGTCGAGACCCGTATCCAAGGGCTCCGCCGTTCGCGCACCCTTCGCCCTGTGGGGCTCGCCTCATGGACATCGTCGCTTCGACTTCAGCTCTTCCTATTCGCTGACGATGTCGCCATCTTACTCGGAGCATAGCTCCCTCGTTACCGGCACTTTGCCGCTTCCTTCTTTCGCCGCTATGACTCGGACGGACTCATAGCCCTTTGCCCTCGCTGCCACGCACAGCTCGGTCTGTGCACGATACCCCTCAGTATATAAGATCGTACTTAGAGTAGTACGAGTTCTTTAGCTAATTCTACGCATCTACCAAGTGCATAGTAATCTAGCATTATACCCTTCTCTTGCCGATAAAGCCGATAAGAGCCTGCTCGATCTCGTCTGGTCGCCACCACACAAGATCTCGCCGACACTTGCTTTGCAAGACACCCGATAGCGTCGTTCACGCGAGTCGGCACTTTCCTTATTAGGCTCGAGCCCCTAGTCAAGTGCTCGCTGCTAGTTATTGTGCGCTATCAGCGTAACAGCCCAGGCCCTACTCAACCTCGCCTTGTCCGCCCACAACTCTGCTTTGAGTGCAGTACCATTGGTCATTTCCACAGGGATTGTCCAAACTACACCTGCCCATTCTGTCATCAGATCGCCCCAGGTCATATACAGGAGTTTTGTCCTAGGCGTATCTGCGGCTTATGTGGCGATGTGGCGCCATTGGCCATATCTGTTATAATCATAACATTTATTCGTACACTTTCACTTCGGACTTAGTTGTTTTCACTTTCAAAGGTCACGTGACATAGCGCACGTGATCGTGGGAACTTACATGTGATCTCTTGCTGACTAAGCATATGATGTCATGGCCTAGACCAGGCCTAGACTCTATGACGTCACAACACATGTATTTAATCTCCGTTTACTTCTCTTCTTTATGATCCCCGCGCCTCATGTGGTTAATCACCGTTGCGCTTCTCTTCTTTAGTCTATCCATGTATAGTAGTTCATCTCACGCACAGCATGGTCTGTGCGCACTTCTGTACAATATATAAAGGCTCGTGGTTAGACTAGGATTCCCTAGTTTTAACCACTTGTCTATTCGCTGGTAACAGTTGAGGACTAAGCTGAAACTCCTCGTTCATACTTGCCAGGTATTTGTGTATACCTGCAACTGTAGTGGACCCTGTGTGACAAAGTATTCGTACTGGCATTCGACCGTGCGTTGCTAGCGTAACAATATCGTCGCCAATTGCACCTTCAGGGACGACGTCTGGGCAGATGTCTCTGCCGATGACGCTTACAACAACGATTTCAATGAGGGGGCCTCTCAGTGAAGGGACGATACAAGTAGTGGAGTTGGTGTCTCTACCATGGGAAGGGGGTAATGTTACGGTAGTGATTTACTTTTTCTCACCATTACCATTTGGTCTACTATGTTCACCTAGCCTTTCGCTAGTTCCCTTTGAACGGTGACAACTGTTTCAGCTTAGTCATCAGTTCTCGCGCACAGACACATTTTCCTTCATACTCCGGAATATTCTAGAGTATCTTTTCCTCGTTTGTACTTTCACTCTCGTGACTTGATTAGGGAGTATGGTCTGTGTGCAGACCCCAGTAGTATAAAGACTCTGTCTTTACACCGATGTACATTATCTAGTTCTACGCAGTAACCTGCTAGCAATTATTTTCCTTCCAGACTCTTAGTGTGCGCACTAAGACATAGTCTGAGACCCAGCTCGAGAACGCTTCACGAGTCCTGCAGCTACTCCAGAGTGCCACCTCGCTGTTCTAGTTGTTAGCGCCCAGTGTAACATGCTGGAGGAGGAGGCGGTAATCTTCTCTGCAAGAGCGAGATTGATTTTCATGGCGAATAGGTTGTCAGGGAGAAGAGTAACTTCCTGATTGTCGGTGGAAGTGTGTTACGGTAGTACTTTATTTCTTCTCTCCACTACCATTAGGACTCTTACATTCACCTAGCCTTATGCTAGTTCCTGTTGAACGGTAACAACCGTTCTTACTTAGTCATCACTTCCCGCGCACGGACGCACTTTCTTTCATACTCCAGAACGTTCTAGAGTATCTCTTCCTCATTCGTACTTTTGCTCTCGCGACCCGGTTAGGGAGCATGGTCTGTGCGCAGACCTCAGTAGTATAAAGCACCTGTCTTTACACCCTGTACGGTATCTAGTTCTACGCAGTAACCTGCTAGCAATTAGTTTCACTCCAGACTCTTAGTGTGCGCACTAAGACATAGTCTGAGACCCAGCTCAGAAACGCTTTAAAGAGTCTTGAGGCCACTCCAGAGTGCCTCCTCGCTGTTCTAGTTGTTAGCGCCCAGCGTAACAAAGTGTCAACGTCATCATGTCTGGACAGGGCATCCGCAGGGCCCATCTGAGTACCAGGGATGTGGTGGAAGAAGAGATCAAAGTCCTGCAGAAACATTAACCATCGTGCCTGTCATCGAGACTGTTACAGTTTCACCCCTAAGCGTACCCCGCCACTCGTTTTCCCACGCTCACGCGTACCCGCCGCCCCCGCTGTCTTGCAATCCCACCCATCACCCGCTCCCCAGTCACCTAGTGGATGACATCCACTTCCCCAGTCATTCTGCAAGTCTCAGTGTCGCTACACTGAGATAGCCCCTGTCTTGTCACCCCGTCTGGCCGGACCCACAGTTGAGCTGTCGTGTCCTTCATTTCTTGACCAATGACATTTGTTACATCATGTGACTAGCACGTGATTAGATTATGATGTGTTCTTACCTTCGCGTCGAGACCCGTATCCAAGGGCTCTGCCGTTCATGTCCCCTTTGCCCTGTGGGCTGCACCTCGTGGACATTGTCACTTCGTCTTCCACTCTTCTCATTCGCTGATGATGTCGCCATCTTACTTGGAGCTTCGCTCCCTCATTACCGGCACTTTGCCACTTCCGTATTTGCCGTTATGACTCAGACAGACTCATAACCCTCCACCCTCGCTGCCACGCACAGCTCAGTCTGTGCGCTATATCTATTAGTATATATACCAGCGTACTTAGCATAGTACGGCTTCTCTAGCTAATTCTATGCATCTACCAAGTGCCTAGCAATCTAGCTTATACCCCATCTGCTGATAGAGCCGATAAGCCTCAGCTCGATCTTGTCTGGTCGCCACCATATGACATCTCGCCGACACTTGCTCTGCAGAAGCCCGATAGCATCATCTACACGAGTCAGCCACTTTCCCGATTAGGCTCGAGCCCCTATTCAAGTGCTCGCTGCTAGTTGTTTCACACTCCAGCGTAACAGCGAGAGAGTCTTCGAGAGGTAGGCACAAGGATGTAGATCACCATTAACATCCTTTTGCATGAGTACTGTGCCTGTGGCAGTGAGGGAAGCGTCTGTCATGACAGTGAACAGTTTCGTGACATCAGGCATGGAGAGGACAGGCTGCCATAAGAATGACTGTTTGATTGCTTGGAATGCCTGTTTGCAAGCAGGAGTCCACACCCATGGGGAGTTCTTTTTTGTCAAGTCATGGAGGGGTTTCACGATATGAGAGAAATCCTGAATGAACCTGCGATAAAAGTTGCAGAATCCAATGAAAGATCTGACTGCCTTCACTGAGGTGGGGGGGTTTCATTCGTGGATTGCTTTCAATTTGGTGGGATCCATCTTGACCTGTCCTTCTCGGACCATCATTCCGAGGTATTCTACTTCTTTGGCATTGAACAAACATTTTTCCAGCTTGAGGAATAGCTTATATTCTCTGAGCCTCTCCAAAATGCGGATTGTATGAGCCTCGTGTTCTTCCGTAGTGGCAGAATGGATTAGGAGGTCATCCATGTAGATGATGAGCCAACCCTCTGCCATAAGGTTGCTGAAAATGTGATCCATCAATGCCTGGAACGTGGTGGGGGAATTGCAAAGGCCGAAGAACATCACTGTTGGTTCGAACAGCCCCTGGGGAGTGATGAATGCCGCCTTCCAATGGTTGTTTGGTTTGATCAGGACATTGTTATATCCCCATTGGATATCCATTTTTGTGAAGATTTTCGACCCTTTGAGACGGTCAATGAGGTTGGAGATGAGAGGGAGGGGGTAGGCATTCTTGACCGTATGAGAATTCAGGTACCGGTAGTCCTGACAAGGGCATAACAAGCCGTCCTTCTTGGATATGAAGAAGAATGGAGTGGCTTGGGGAGACTTGGAAGGTGTGATCTTCCCAGACTTGAGGTGCTCTTTGATGAATGCCTTGCATGCCTCTGATTCTTTTGGGTTCAGAGGATAGACCTTGGCGACTTTCGGGACAAAGTCTTTGTCAAGGTCAATAGCGTGGTTGAATGACCTGGATGGGGGTAACTCCTCGGTGTTTTTCTTGTCGAAGACATCAGTGAAAGACTTGAACGGAGTTGGGAGAACAGCTTTCTTCTTGATGGCTTGGGTGGCAATCTCAGTGGCAATGGTTGCTTTTCTGACAGGGTAAGCTTCCCTTGCTGAAGCATCTACTCGCTTCTTCCAGAGCTTGGCAATCTTGGAGTCTGGGTCCAAGTCTAGATACCGTACCAGGTACCATCAAGTGATTGCCTGAGGTGAGTCGTGTTGGGGCTTCTTTATTTGATCTGGGAGATTGATGTGGCCTGAGGCCCAATCTATTACCGGGTTGGCTTCTCTTAACCACGGTAGGCCCAGGATCATGTTTTCCTTTCCAATGTTGAGGACTAGGAAACTTCGTTCCTCCTTGGTTTCTCCGATCCTGACGGAGATGGTGATCTTGTGTCTGATAACTCCTCCTTGATTATTAGACCCATCCACATTCTGCGCACAGAGTGGCTTGGGGAGGCATTCCATTGGTAGCCTCTTTCGCTTCACTAGATCTTGGTCTATGAAGCATCCGCTTGCACCGCTGTCCACCAGGGCGAATGTGTTGACAATTTGTCCCCCTTCATGCATGAATATTGACACAGGAACTCGAATTGATTGCACATGGGGATTCGATAAAACTACAGGGGCAAGAGTATGGAGAGGTGAAGACGTCGAAACTTCCCTCTCTTCTAAAAATCCTTGGGCCAGGCTTCGGCCACTTTACTTGCCACGACGGGCAACCTTTCTTCATCATCATTGAAGCAGGCTTTGAGTACATTCAGGACATCATCCTGCTGGGTGCCTTGACCTTTCAACTCAGACAGGTAGTCGACGAGTGGGGAGGGCTTTGGTTTGGGAGGTGTGACGACAGTGGCACATGCATACTGGGGGTTGCAAGGGGGACGAGGGGGCGGTCCTCGGGAGTTCTGTCTGTTGCATGGGGAACGAGGATGGTTGGTTGAACGACAGCCAACTTGGTGGCAGATGAAGCATTTGTTCTGCTTCATGTACTCTGCATGTTGTACAGGAGTAAGTCGGACTGCATCTATGTCCATGGCATTGGGATCCCTTCGGTTGGACAAGGGCTTGGAGGAGGAGGAGAAGGTAGGAATGTAGCACTTTCCTGTGCAAAGGTCGTCAATTCTTTTGTGTTGGGCATAGAAGGCGGATGTTTTGTCAGCCCAACTGGCAAGGGTGGTGGGGACTTTCTCGCACGAGAGGACTGCCTCGGTGAGGCGAGGGTCAAGTCCACGGATGAACCACTCAATGAGTGCTTTCTCATCAGATATTCCAGACTTTGCTGCGAGGAGCTGGAACTCCGTGACGTAAGTGTCGTAGCCGTCCTTGCAGTTGGCTTTGTTCTGGGTGAGGTTCCCCAGATCAATATGGGCACTTTCCCCTATGTCAAAGGGGTGGAAGACTTGTTGAAAGTCCTCGCAGACTGTCTTGAATTCTTTTTGCTGCTCGGTGGGGTGGCCATCCAGTTGGAGCGCCATCCAGCCTTCAGAGAATGTCTTTCCTTTCCCTTTGCTCATTTTCATGAGGAGGGTGCTGATCTTTGATTTATCATTGGGGAAGGCCACCTGATTAGCATCAAAATAGGTACGCATGGTGAGGAGCCATTGGGAGGCATCCTTATTCAGGCCGGAGAAATCCTTGGGGACGATGTTCTTTTTCTCACTAGACATGTCATCGTCATCGTCTGCAGGGAAGGGTGCGGGTGGGTAGTACAGTGGGGATGGGGAGCGGGAGACATGGGGGGTTCTGTCAAGGTAGTCGCTGTTATAGTCATTGTTGTCTGGTGCTTGTTCAGATCCTTGCCCTAGACCCTGGTCCTCGGGTTGGTAAGAGGGTTTGGGGTCAGGCTGGGGCTGAGGGTCTGGTTGGGCAGGAGAGTGTGGTGGTGATGGGTTGTTGACGACAATTGGTTCTGGTTCAGGAGAGGGAATGTGGAAAGAGCGACCAACGTGTCTTGATTGTGGGATGGAAATGGTGGGCGAGAGGGGAGGGCGGCTTTACTGCTGAGAAGCAGAAGCGAGGTGAAGATCTAGTTCTTTTGTTACGCTGGGCACTAACAACTAGAACTCTGAGGCGGCACTCTGGAGTAGCCACAGGACTCTTGGGACAATGCTCGGACTGGTCTCAGACTATGTCTTTGTGTGCACACTAAGAGTCTGGAGTGGAAACTAATTGCTAGCAGTGAACTGTGTAGAACTAGATAAAGTACAACCGAGTAAAGACTGGGTTCTTATACTACTGGGGTCTGCGCACAGACCATGCTCCCAATTGGGTCGCGAGAGCCAAAAGACAAATGAGGAAAGAATACTCTAGAAGCTTCTTGAGTATGAAAGAAATGGTGTCCATGTGTGAGAAATGATGACTAATCTGAATAGTTGTACTGTTCAAAGGGAACTAGCAAAAGGCTAGGTGAACATAGTAGTCCGAGTGGTAAAGGAGAGAAAAAGTATATCACTACCGTAACAGTGATTAAATATATTTAGGCAGTAGCTCTTGGATAGAAGTCACCAGGCCTGCTCGAGCCTGTAGCAGAACAGCCTGTGCGTATGGAATGCCCCCCATTGATCCCAAAGGGACCTGCCCATTGCTGTGGCGGAATGCCCAATGCTGCAGTGGAATGCCCAATATTAGCTATCTGCTTGCCATATCCTTCATTTAATGCTAGCGGCCGCCCCTTTGGTACTGCAAATCGCATTGCAGGCCTGCCAGTATACACCATGCTGCCCTACCTGCCACCCCTCAGGCCCACCCGCCACACTCCCGCCGAGAGTATACCTCTCTGCATGCCCCTTGTGGGCCCTCTCATTTGCAGTGCATTACCTCTATCTATACCTGGTGGGTGTTACAGTTTTACCCCTAAGCGTACCCTGCCACTCGTTTTCCCATGCTCACGCATTCCCGCCACCCCCACCATCTCACAATGCCGCCCATCGCCCACTCCCCTAGTTGCCAAGTGGACACCATCCACTTCCCCAGTCATTCCGCTAGTCTCAGTGCTGCTACACTGAGATAGCCCCTATGTTATCGCCCCATCGGGCCGGACTCACAGCTGAGCTGTCACGTCCTCTTGTTCTTTATCCAATGACATTTGTTACATCACGTGACTAGCACATGACTAGATTACGACGCATCTCTACCTTCACATTGAGACCCGTATCCAAGGGCTCTGCTGTTCGTGTCCCCTTTGCCCTGTGGGCTCCACCTTGTGGACATCATCACTTTGCCTTCCGCTCTTCCCATTTGTTGATGATGTCGCCTTCTTGCTCGGAGCTTCACTCCCTCGTTACCGGCACTTTGCTGTTCCATCATTCGCCGTTATGACTCGGGCAGACTCATAACCCTTTGCCCTTGCTGCCACGCACAGCTCAGTCTGTGCACAAGTATCTATTAGTATATATACGCATACTTAGACTAGTACAAGTTCCCTAGCTAATTCTACACATCTATCAAGTGCCTAGCAATCTAGCATTATACCCTTCCTGCCGATAAAGCTGATAAGAGTCTGCTCGATCTCGTCTGGTCACCACCACACGACATCTCGCCGACATTTGCTTTGCAGAAGCCCAATAGCATCATCTACGCGAGTCAGCATTCTTCCTGATTAGACTTGAGCCCCTATTCAAGTGCTCGCTGCTAGTTGTTTCGCACTCCAGTGTAACAGCAGGCCTGCTCATATGTACTGCAAATATGCCCACAGGCCCTGTCTTCCCAAGCATATTTCCCCTATATACACCCCACGGGCCTGCCCATATGTACCCCACATACACCTGCGGGCCCTCCAATCCACCCCACAGTCTGTCTATGCCACCTGGTGGGCCTGCCAATATATACCTCACATACACCTGCTGCCCCTCTCATTCAAAGCACATTTCCCCTATATACACCTGGCAGGCCCACCCATATATATCACATGTATACCTGCAGGCCCTGTCATCAAAAGCACATTTCCCCCATATACACCTGGCAGGCCCAACCATATATACTATAAATATGTCTGCAGGCCCTCTCGTCTATCGCACATTTCCTCTATATACACCTGCAGGCCCTGTTGTCAAAAGCACATTTCCCCTATATACGCCTGGTGGGCCTGCCCATATATACTGCATGCAAACATGCGGGCCCTGTCGTCCAAAGCACATTTCCCCCATATACAGCTAGCAGGCCCAACCATATATACTGGAAATATGTTGGCAGGTCCTCTTGTCTATATCACATTTCCTCTATATACACCTGTGGGCCCCCTCATCTACCCCACACTCTTACTATATACCCCCAGTGGGCCTACCCATATGTTACATATATCCCCCCTGCAGACCCCCTTTTTCGGAATTGGTAAAGTCCAAGCAGGTGCACCGAGGGCAATGAAGGATGCAAGGGTAAACCTATCAGTGGAAAGACTCACTGATAATACGAGAGTGAGAGTATTGCAAACAGAGTACTTGAAAGAGTATAAGGAGCAAGGCTCAACTTAGAGATATTGCAGTAGTGATGATAGTGTTATAATCGTATCTCTTATAACTATCTTTTGCATTCGGACTTCGTCATATTTCTCTTTCAAAGGTCACATGACTTAGCGCACGTGATCGTGGGATTATACATGTGACCACAGGCTGACTAAGCATATGACGTCATGGTCCAGACTGGCCCAGACTCTATGACGTCATGCCTCATGTATTTAATCTCCGTTTGCTTCTCTTCTTTTTGATCGCCATCGACTTCTATTTCCCATCATCGTCGACTCGTGACTTCTTCATATATACATGTATAGTAACTAGTCTCACGCACTGCATGGTCTGTGCGCATTCCCTTGTAATATAAAAGGGCTCGTGGTTGCAGCTAGGATTCCCTAGCTTTAACCACTTGTCTTATTCGCTGGCAACAGTTGAGAAGATTAAGGTCTGAGCTATCCTCATTACCATCGCCAGTACTTGTGTAGTACTGCAACAGTTGCGGAACCCCGTGTGCCACTTGATAACTCCGTTGTCTCGTAACACTTGGTTAAAGCTTCTGATACACACCCGGTTCCCAGGGCAGGGATAGTTTCCATCGCACATACCAGTAGGCTTCCGCTTGAAGGAGCAGTCTTTCCGCTTAGGAAACCATACCCGGAATCCAGGGTTAAGGATCGTTACTGGGCGTTCGCCAGTTTTCAATTTCGTTTTACCCCCGCACCTTTAGGGGAGCTCCTCGGAAGAGCAGTCTTTGTGTCTCGGAGTAGCACCTGTAAAATTCATTCTCAGACGCTCCCTTTGGAGTTGTTAGTCCGCGTCAGGGTCGAGCCTGATTTGCGAAGTGCAACTTAGGGACCCCCAAATCCCTTTGGCTGAGCAATTCTCTGAGTAGTCCCTGTGGTAACACGGGAGGTAGAAGAAAAAACCCTTCATCATCATTTGTCAAATAGTAGTAAAAAAGTTTTTACCCGTATCGGTTCATTACCGAACCAGACTTCGTCGGAGATACTACCTCCGTTCGAAAAAATATTTCCTTCACTCTACTTGCTGTAGAATTCCCCAGAGTTCCTTTGGAAGATAGGGGACAGTAAGGAAGTCTATAACTCATAGCTTCTTTTTTTACTTGCCAAAGAAAATCGGTTTTTGCCGAAGAAAAATCAAAATCTTGCCGATGAACACTTTGGAAATTGCAATCCTCGCGTCCATCACCATCTACATCTTTTTCGTCACAATCCTCTTCTTTGGCCTAAAAATCTTTATGGCTATCATCGCCAAACAAGCACAACCTTACACTATCACCCTCTCATTCAACAAACACAAATTCACTGCTAAGCTTTCTGTTCCCACCGACCAAAACCCTCAGGGTGTTACGCTGATAGCGCACAATAGCTAGCAAGCGAGCACTTATAGGGGCTCGAGCCTAATGAGGAAACTAGCCGACTCGCGTAGACGACACTATCGGGTGTCTTGCAAAGCAAGTGTCGGCGAGATCTTGTGTGGTGGCGACCAGACGAGATCGAGCAGGCTCTTATCGGCTTTATCGGCAAGAAGGGTATATTGCTAGATTACTATGCACTTGGTAGATGCGTAGAATTAGCTAAAGAACTCATACTACTCTAAGTGCGAGTATATATACTAATGTCTATCGTGCACAGACCGAGCTGTGCGTGGCAGCAAAGGGCTAAGGGCTATGAGTCTGTCCGAGTCATAGCGGTGAAAGGGGAAGCGGCAAAGTGCCGGTAACAAGGGAGCTATGCTCCGAGTAAGATGGCGACATCGTCAGCGAATAGGAAGAGCTGAAGGCGAAGCGACGATGTCCATGAGGCAAGCCCCACAGGGCGAAGGGTGTGCGAACAGCGGAGCCCTTGGATACGGGTCTCGACGCGAAGGTAAGAACACGTCGTAATCTAATCACGTGCTAGTCACGTGATGCAAGAAATGTCATTGGTCAAATATGAAGGGACGCGACAGCTCAACTGAGGGTCCGGCCCGACGGGGCGACGAGACAGGGGCTATCTCAGTGTAGCGTCACTGAGACTCGCAGGAACGAGCGAGGAAGTGGATATCGTCCACTAGGCGACTAGGGAGCGGGCGATGGGCGGCATCGCGAGATGGCGGGGGGGGCGGGGACGCGTGAGCGTGGGAAAACGAGTGGCGGGGTACGCTTAGGGGTAAAACTGTAACACTGGGCGACGGTGAATTTTCTGATCACGAGTGGGATCAACAAACTTGGAACTAAATCAATCTGGGTTCTGAAACTTCAGAAGATTTCCCGGTTGACAATGAAAAAAGAATGTCAGATCCAGGACCTTCCCACACTCCACATGCCCCTGCCCCAGGATTCGATGACCAAACCCTGCGTGCCCTCTTCGTGCAGTGGATGGAAAAAGATCAGCAAGGAGGAATTTCAAAGAAGGTTACTGACCCAGGAGAATGGGATGGTGATCGGGAAAAGTTCCACCACTGGTGGACCTCCCTCAAGGTCTGGGTCTCCGTCAATAACTGGAAGACCGACAAACTCCGGACCGTGGCAGTTCGTAGCCGCATTAAGGGAAAGTGTTACGAGACAACGATGTTATCTAGTCACACGGGGTTCCGCAACTGTTGCAGTTATACACAATAACTGGCGAGGTATAAGAGGATAGCTCAGACCTTAATCTCTCAACTGTTGCCAGCGAATAAGACAAGTGGTTAAAGCTAGGGAATCCTAGCCGCAACCACGAGCCCTTTTATATTACAGGGGAATGCGCACAGACCATGCAGTGCATGAGGCTAGTTACTATACATGTACATATGAAGAAGTCACGAGTCAACGATGATGAGAAATAGAAGTCGACGGCGATCAAAAAAAGAAGAGAAGTGTTACGCTGGGCGCTAACAATTGAACAGCGAGGAGGCACTCTGGAGTGGCCTCGAGACTCGTCAAGCGTTTCTGAGCTGGGTCTCAGACTATGTCTTAGTGCGCACACTAAGAGTCTGGAGTGAAGCTAATTGCTAGCAGGTTACTGCGTAGAACTAGATAATGTACATGGTGAAAAGGCAGAGCCTTTATACTACTGAGGTCTGCGCACAGACCATGTCCCTAATCGAGTCGCGAGAAGGGAAGTTACATATACGGAAGGAATACTCTAGAAGATTCCGGAGTATGAGAGAAAGCGCGTCCGTGCGCGAGAAGTGATGACATAAGCTAGAGCGGCTCGTACCGCTCAACGGGCACTAGCAAAAGGCTAGGCGAGTGAAGTAGTCCCAACGGTAATGGAGAGAAAAAGTATACCACTACCGTAACATTACCCCCTTCCCATGGTGGAGACTCCGACTCCACAACTTGAATACTCCCCTCACTGAGACGCTCCCTCGTTGAAGTCGTAGTCATAAGGATCATCGGCAGGTAACTCCGCCCACGCGTCGTCCCGGAATGTGCAGTTGGCGACGATATGGCCAACGGCGCCGCATAAGCCGCAGACACGTTCTGGGCAAAACTCCTGTATATGACCAGGGGCGATGCGGTGACAGAACGGACAGGTGTAGTTGGGGCAGTCCCTGCGGAAGTGGCCGACGGTCCCGCACTCGAAGCAGAGTTGCGGGCGGACGAGGCGAGGTCGAGTAAGGCCCGGGCTGGGGTCAGGAGATCTGTCGTCGACGACGATAGGGGAATCACGAGTGCCCCGGTTGGCGAGGTAGGGTGGCGGGGGTCCGTAGGAGGAGTCATTAGAGCTACCAGCTGCGACGGCAGGGGTAGTGACACGGGGGATGAGCTGGATGGCGGGCGTGCCTCGGCGGGTGGATGGTTGGGGGGTGACGGAGCGGACGGCTCTGTTGGCAATTCTTCGTCCTGCAGCGGTAAGGGTGACGGATCCGGGGATTGCTCCGACCTGGAGTAACGCCTGGCGAGGTTGGCGACGCACTGTACGAGGCGGTAGGGGGGAGTGTCGACGAGCGACCTGGGGCTCGTCGACATCGGTCCGAAAGGACTCCAGGGACTCTCCTGTTGTCTCGCGAGACGAGTCTGCTACCAACGTGGTTGCAGGAGAGCTTCGGACGGGTGGCGCTGGAACAGGTACAGGCGAAGGAGATCTTGCCGGGGGAGGACGAGGCACTGGATTGGGGCCGCGAGCCATGGGACGGAGGTAGCCGATGCGGTCGGCGGAGTGAAGGTAGAATTGCCGCTCCCTAGGAGCAAGCGCGATGAGAATAGGGCGAAGGACTGGGGCCAGAATACCTGGCAAGAGTTGATCGACCACGTAGCCGAATCCTTCGGCGTGGAGGATATCTAGGGTGTAGCCTCTAGCCTCCATCAAGGAGGACTCGAGGGCGGCGGCGTAGACGGGGGGTTGGTTGTCTGGGCACAGACGGGTATGAACAGTGCGGGCGAGGGCGTAGGAGCGGTACAGGGAAGCGAGTGTGCGGAGGACATAGTCCCCGGTAAAGTCCATACGCTGCTCCAGGGCGTAGGTGGCGACAGGGTTTTCTAGGACGGCGGCGTACAGAACGCGGCGGGAAGACACTGGAAGGCGCGACGAGCGGACAGGGGGTTGCGGCGGAAGGGGAAGATTCTCATTGTTGGCATCGGCAGCAGACGAGGCGTTGTTTTCGACTGGGGAGATGGACATTTTCGAGTGTTTACTGCGAAGATGGGGAGGGAAAGTCCTTTGGGTGGCGCAGTTTATAAGCCTTGAGCAAGGCCTGCGCATGGACCAGGTTCCCGTTTGGTTCCCAGGTGTTCTCTGCTGCGGAATATCCTTTCCAGGATACAAGGAATTGACGGCGTCCCTTCGAGCCGCGATGGGACAAGATCCGATCGATCTCGTATTCTTCATCTCCGTCTATTTCTTCCGGTGGAGGGTTTGTGAAATTCGGACCATGTTCCGCTGTTTCGCGATAAGGAGTTAAGAGGGACGCGTGGAAGACGTCATGGATCTTCCAGGTCGGTGGCAATCGGAGTCTGTACGCCACAGGGGAGACAACCTGTGCGATCTCGAACGGTCCTTCCCGTCGTGGGGCGAGCTTCTTAGACGGGTACCTAAGTCGAAGGTTACGTCCTTCGAGCCAAACCTTATCTCCTGTCTTCCACGGGCGGAACTTGGACGAGATCCGTTCCTTCATCAGTCGCCGTGCCTTCTCGTGTGCTTCTAAAGCCTCCGTTCGGGCTCCCGTGAGCTCCGAGAGTCTGGATTCCAGGGCGGGAAGGAAGGTCTTTCCGATTGGTGGATAAGACCTTGGTTCGTACCCGACCATCAGGGAGAACGGAGTCACATTCGTCGACGAGTGAGTCATGGAGTTGTGCGAGAATTCGGCCATTGGGAGGAGTTCGGCCCATCGTTCTGGATGGCCATCACAGAAGATCCGTAGGTAGGTTTCCAATTCCTGGTTGACTCGTTCGGTTTCTCCGTCAGTTTGCGGGTGGTACGCGGAGGAAAGGGCGAGATCGTAGTCAAGAAGTCTCGCGAGTTCCCTGGCAAAGGCGGATGCAAACTGAGGACCTCGGTCGGAGATACAGCGGGAGTGTAGACCGAAACGAAGGAAAACAGTTTTGAAAAATAATTTGGCGATTCCTGCCGCGTCGATGTCTTTGTTGCAAGGGGAATAAATTACCCCCTTCGTAAGCCCATGGTCTACCACGACCATGACCGAATCATAACCCAAAGAAGAAGGAAGACCGGTAATGAGGTCGACTGAGACTTGCTCAAAAGGACGAGAGGCCACGCTGGCCAGAGGGGTGAGAGGGGGCACGGTGGGGTGAGTGTTGACTTTATGCGCTTGACACACGGCGCAGCCCGAGACGAAACGGCGGACCAAATTAGCCATACCGGGCCACCAATAATCACGTTGCACCATATTCTGGGTGCGGAAAATACCACCGTGACCACCAGCAGGACTCTCGTGCAAGGATCGGATGAGGTCGACACGTGCGGCTTCGGGAATATACCGCTTCTTGCGGAAGTATAATTCCTTTCCGTCGAAGTCCCAATCGCCAGCATTCATCTTGGGAAAAAGGGGTGAATCCTCATAAAGGGCCTGCATGCACCTCTTAATCATGGGGTCGTCGGGGGTAGAGGCAGCGATTTTCTCTGCGAGGGCAACGTCGATTTTCCGAGCAAAGAGGTTTTCTGGGAGGAGAGTCACTTCCTGGTTGTCGGTGGAAGTGTCAACATCGTCACGGCGGGACAGGGCGTCTGCGGGGCCCATCTGAGTTCCGGGGATATGGTGAAAGTGCAGGTCGAAATCCTGCAAGAACATAAGCCAACGCGCTTGTCGACGAGACAACTTATTCGGTTGGCGGAAGTAGGTGAGATTCTTGTGGTCGGTGAGAATCTCCACCTGATGACCGGTACCGCGCAGGTAGTGGCGCCATTCTTCTAGGGCGTGAATGACCGCGAGTAACTCGCGATCATAGATATCGTAATTGCGCTCAGCGGGCGAGAGCGTCTTAGACAGGTAGGCGCAAGGATGCAGGTCGCCATTGACATCCTTCTGCATAAGCACTGCTCCAGTAGCAGTGAGAGAGGCATCCGTCATCACGGCAAACGGCTTCGTGACATCGGGCATTGAGAGAACGGGTTGTCGTAAGAACGACTGCTTGATCGCTTGGAACGCCTGTTCGCAAGCCGGGGTCCAAGCCCATGGAGAGTTCTTCTTAGTTAGGTCGTGTAGTGGTTTCGCAATGTGAGAGAAGTCCTGTATGAACCTTCGATAGAAATTGCAAAACCCGATGAAAGACCTGACTGCTTTCACCGAGGTTGGAGGGTTCCATTCGCGAATGGCCTTCAGCTTGGTTGGGTCCATCTTGACTTGCCCTTCTCGGACCATCATTCCGAGGTATTCTACTTCTTCAGCGTCAAACGAACATTTTTCCAATTTGAGGAACAGCTTGTGTTCACGAAGTCGTTCCAGGACGCGGATTGTTCGAGCCTCGTGTTCCGCGGAGGTGGCGGAGTGGATTAAGAGGTCATCCATGTAGATGATCAACCACCCTTCTGCCATGAGGTCGCCGAAAATATGGTCCATTAAAGCCTGGAAGGTCGCTGGGGAATTGCAGAGGCCGAAGAACATCACGGTGGGCTCGAACAGCCCTTGGGGAGTGATGAAGGCCGCTTTCCAGCGGTCGTTCGGCTTGATAAGGACATTGTTATATCCCCAGCGGATGTCCATCTTTGTGAAGATCTTGGACCCTTTGAGGCGGTCGACGAGGTCGGAGATGAGGGGGAGAGGGTAGGCGTTTTTGACGGTATGGGAGTTCAGGTACCTATAGTCCTGACAGGGGCGTAATGAGCCATCCTTCTTTGATACGAAGAAGAAGGGGGCGGCTTGAGGGGACTTCGAGGGAGTGATTTTTCCTGATTTGAGATGTTCCTCGACGAAAGCTTTGCAGGCTTCCGACTCCTTCGGATTCAAGGGATAGACCTTGGCGACTTTTGGAACAAAGTCTTTGAGCAATACGTAACCTCAAATCACTTGTACTTTACGTTCAGTTGCAGCCCATTGCTATTTGAGTGTCTTCGAGGATTGGAATGTGTGCGACGCCCGTCTCATTTTGTTTCCAAGTCTGCGGTTGAACTCATATAAGGTCCGGGCCGAAATTGCTTAGCTGCCAAGTGTAGCCTGACCTTGGCACATACCAGTGACCAGTTGGTAAACGTGGAGAAGTTCTCCTGGACAGCCTGCCAGTGTCCCTGAGCGCTTTGAAATGGACATTGCCTCGTTGCAGTGTATTCATCTTCAGCCTGTTGCTGCCATTTTCTACTCGCAACCGTGATTTTTGCCAACCGTAAAGCGCGAATGAGCTGTCAGGATGGCGCGAGCTCGCACCTCAGCCTTTGGAACCGACCAGGGCTTGGACGTGGTAGCGTAGGGTGAGTTATTTTCAACCAACTAATGAGTTTAACCTCATCACCCTCGACCATAGGTCGATCTGTTCCGGTGTGGTAACTCCTGCTCGAGCGTATGTGGGTACCATGAAGACTGGGGAAACCCACGACCATGCCTTGCATTATACAATCGAAAGGAGACAACCAGAGAGAAAGGGAAAAGCCAATCCGCAATTCGCGCCCCCACTGCCCCTTGGCGATTCTGGGTCTCCTGAGCGTGTACTATCGTTTGCTCAACGCCTCTACGCGGACGCACTGAACGACAAGTCTTCCACCCTACCTTCCCGCAACCTTCCCGTTCTACCGCCGATCAAACATACATCCTCTTCAGCTCTACTGACAAGTGGTAGGAGTCGAGCTCCGAGTGGTGTGTCATGTCGTAAAACGTCGCCTTCGACTTTGTTATTTGACACCAGCTCAGAAGTTTCACAGTCTTTCAATCCATCTGATCTATACCACACTAGTGTCGCTACACATGGGTTCCCGTCGTGGGGTTCTACCAGTCCTGAAATGGGTGCGACGCGTCCTCAGTCGCTTCTGCCAGTGTTGCAGATCCCAAACTCTTTGCCCGTCGCTTGTCTGTCAGACCCGGCTAATTCTCTCGCACCCCCACCATCACAAAACCCCATTCCTCGATCTGGAGGTCAGAATCCTCGTTCGGTGCTCCATCAACCCCAAAATGTATCGATAAGGCCTCGGTCCTGCAGTACCCTAGTACTCAGTATCCATGAAGCTTCGGGTCTACAGGGAGTGTCTGTCGAGAGTCATCAGGACCGCCACCCGCCTGCTGCTGCAGGTGGGGCGATAGCTTCGCCATTGCAGCAACAATTGGTGCCCAATAGTTTGCTCCAGCCACCACCTGAGATCAATCACGAAGAAGTTCCCTTGTATTCGCTCGTCGACGAGCAGCTTCCGCCACCAGCGTTTGACGATCTTCGCACGACAAGCGCCACTGAAGCACCTGACGAAAGATCTCCCGTGGTGCACAACCAAACTTTACCCCAAGAAGTAATAGAAGCACCCTCCTCCCAATCAATGCTTCCGTCACACTCTCTTCCTCCGTTCTCACACGGCTCTACTACTCATGTTCCCGGGAAGCCGCCGGTGTACGCTCTCCTAGATCAAACTTCACACCCTGTAAGTACGGGGAAACACATACTTCGAGACGCTAAAATACCACTTTCATCCATCACCACCTGGCGCCCATCTGATTCATCATCGTCTGGCCCGCCAAGTGTGGTCCCAATTGACTTCAAATGGTCCGATCAGCTACCCTCGATGTCACCATTACTGCCTTCAAGTGCAGTCTTCCATGACAGACTATCCACGACGTCCATTCTGCCCCTCACTTCTCACCCTTTATCAGTATCATCTTCTCGTACCTCAGATAGCCAGTCTACAAGGAGTTCGTGTGATCCTCCTGCAACTCGCAAAAGCACAACTAGCTCCCCACCTCCGGTTAATTATCACACTAAACCCACTACTAAGCGAAGTGGGCGGTTCCTTCCATCTCTAGCACTGCAAAGGTACGCTTTCCGATTTATTGAATTCAACCTCCGTCTGACAGTTCCGTGATAATAGTGGCTCTAAACTTCCAGAAGGTCCGAACACAGTCAGTCAAGCGAGGCGTGACTCTCGATCTGGCGTCACTGCGGCCGAGGACAATGAAGCCATTGATACTCTCACGCGTTTTATGTCTGACATAACGAGAGGGGCTTCATCTGATACACACAGTCTCGCGTATCAAAATCCATCATCTGGCAGACTAGATATTATTGGAACATCGCTCAGAGACCAGCAGAAAATTCCTAACATATTAGGTTCTCTGAACCAGGAAAGGTCCAGACCCGAAGCTGAGCGCTTAATTCAGGAAGCATATCGGCAACCTACTCACGCAGGATACGGAATCCAAGGATTAGGCCCAGGTTCCTCGCACGAACCTTGACAAGGATACTCAGGATTGACCTAGACCACGATCCCCACAGCGAACCCTCCAGTCGCCACCAACATCTTATCTTCCCA
>JBBPSI010000237.1:0-35862 GCA_038093515.1 Butyriboletus loyo
AGACAACCAACCCCCCATCTACGCCGCTGCCCTCAAGTCGTCCTTGATGGAAGCTCGGGGGTACACCCTGGACATCCTCCATGCTGAAGGATTCGGTTATGTGGTGGACCAGCTGTTGCCAGGTATTCTGGCCCCCGTCCTTCACCCCATCCTCATGGCTCTCACTCCTAGGGAGCGACAATTCTACCTCCACTCTGCCGACCGCATCGGTTACCTCCATCCTATGGCTTGTGGCCCCAATCCAGTGCCTCGTCCTCCCCTGGCAAGATCTCCTTCGCCTGTACCTGTTCCAGCTCCATCTGCTCGAGAGTCACCTGCTACCACACTGGTAGCAGACTCGTTCCGCGAAACCACCAGGGAGTCCCTCAAGTCCTTTTGGACTGACATCGACGAGCCCCAGGTCACTCATTGACACTCCCCCTTACCACCTCAGACTGTGCATCGCCAACCTTGCCAGGCGCTTCTCCAGGCTGGATCTATCCCGGGATCAGTCACCCTCACTGCCGCAGGACGAAGAATTGCCAACTGTTATAATCGTATCTCTTATAACTATCTTTTGTGTTCGGACTTCATCATATTTCTCTTTCAAAGGTCACGTGACTTTGCGCACGTGATCGTGGGATTATACATGTGATCACAGGCTGACTAAGCATATGATGTTATGGTCCAGACTGGTCCAGACTCTATGACGTCACGCCTCATGTATTTAATCTCCGTTTGCTTCTCTTCTTTTTGATCACCGTCGACTTCTATTTCTCATCATCATCGACTCGTGACTTCTTCATATGTACATGTATAGTAACTAGTCTCACGCACTGCATGGTCTGTGCGCATTCCCCTGTAATATAAAAGGGCTCGTGGTTGCGGCTAGGATTCCCTAGCTTTAACCACTTGTCTTATTCGCTGGCAACAGTTGAGAGATTAAGGCCTGAGCTATCCTCATTATACCTCGCCAGTTACTGTGTATAGCTGCAACAGTTGCAGAACCCCGTGTGACTTGATAACATTGTTGTCTCGTAACACCAACAGGGCCGTCCGTTCCATTACCTCTCAACCATCCACTCGTCGTGGAACCCCTGCCATCCAGCTCATCCCTCGGATCTCCTCCCCCCTCACCGCTGCTGGTAGTTCTAATGACTCCTCATATGGACCCCCACCTCCCTATCTCGCCAAACAGGGTACTCATAGTTCCCCTATCATCTTGGATGACAGATCCCCTGATCCCAGCCCAGGCCCTACTTGACCTCGCCTTGTCCGCCCGCAGCTCTGTTTCGAGTGTGGAACAGTCGGCCACTTCTGTCACAACTGTCCCAACTACACCTGCCCCTTCTGTCACCGGATCTCCCCTGGTCATCTACAGGAGTTTTTCCCAGAGTGTGTCTGCAGTTTATGTGGTGCCATTGGCCACATCATCGCTAACTGCTTGTTCCGTGAGGACGTCTGGGGAGATGTCAGTGCCGACGATGCTTACAACAACAATTTCAATGAGGGGGCCTCTCAGTGAAGGAACAATACAAGTAGTGGAGTCAGTGTCTCCACCATGGGAAGGGGGTAATGTTACGGTAGTGGTATACTTTTTCTCTCCACTACCATTTGGACTACTACATTCACCTAGCCTTTTGCTAGTTCCCTTTGAATGGTACGAGCTGTTCTAGCTTAGTCATCATTTCCCGCGCACGGACACACTTTCGCTCATACTCCAGAATCTTCTAGAGTATTCCTTCCTCATTTGTCTTTTCGTTCTCGCGACTCGATTAGGGAGTATGGTCTGTGCACAGACCCCAGTAGTATATAAGACCAGTCTTTACACAGTTGTAACTTATCTAGTTCTACGCAGTTCACTGCTAGCAATTAGTTTCCACTCCAGACTCTTAGTGTGCGCACTAAGACATAGTCTGAGACCCAGCTCAGAAACGCTTCACAAGTCCTGCAGCTACTCCAGAGTGCCGCCTCAGAGTTCTAGTTGTTAGCGCCCAGCATAACAATAATGATGACTTTCCTGATGAATTTAATATAAGTTCCTGGGTCAGACAAGGTACACTTGAAACCTTGTTTGATGAGTGATAAGTGCAAGGCTTTGTTCCATTGAAGGGCCGCTTGCTTGAGGCCATAGATAGCTTTTCGTAGGTGACAGACTTTACTTTCTGAGCCTTTTTGAGCAAAACCCTCAGGTTGTTCCATATAGATTTCTTCATCAAGATCTCCAAAGAGAAATGCAGTCTTGACGTCTAGAGCCTCGATTTCCCAATCTTCTAAGGCAGCTAGAGCTAAGAGAATCCTAACAGTTTCAAACCTGGCAACAGGTGAGAAGGTTTCCTCATAATCAATTCTGAAGATTTGGGTAAAGCCTTTTGCTACCCAGTGAGACTTGTATTGTCCATCACTTTTTCGTACATTTATCCATTTCCCTTTAATGACTTGATGTCCCTTGGGAAGATCTACCAGATCCCATACACGTCATTCTTGAAACAACTTGTATTCCTCTCCCATGGCGGTTAGCCATAAAGATCTCTCAGCAGGAGGTAATCTCATTACTGCCTTATGAGACTGTGGGATACCATCGACAGTAGCAGCTGCTAGAAGAGATTTAATCCACTTAGCACTGTACATCTGTCCTAAGTCATCTTCTTCATTCGTGGGTCTCAGTTGATTAACCGGTTGTGGAGTAGGAATTAACTCCTCCTGAATAGGATCCAGTCCTCAATGTATCTCTCATTCTATCTCGATCGGAGGTTGATTCCCATAAGCATTATCTGGGACAATCCGTGGAACACGGTTGCAAGTAGGACGAGGATTAAAGTCCTGACCCGTCTGCAAGAAATCTGGATTAGTGATCATTGGGATTGGAGCACCATGAGACTGTAAATCCTGATCAAACTCATCATATAAGTCACGTTGGTGACCTCGAGCATGTTCATTATGTGTCGGATGATGTTGATGAGGATGATTGCAAAACTCTGTGATTCGTTCAGGATATACTCTTGTTGGAGGTAAGAAAGTGGAAGGACAAATCTGACCAGGATCTTCAAAGGTTTCCAATGGAGGTATCATTTGGCATTTATGTTGGTGTTGATCCATTATAGATGATCTATGTCCAGTGTCTGGCATTTCTCTTTTAACTCCAGGACATGGAGGTGAGAATACAGGTGGTTGTTCTTCATGAACAGAGTCAGGAGATGGAGGATTGAGGATTAAAGGTGATGGTGGATGTTCAGGAATAACCCATGGTGAAGGTGTGACAGATGGTTGAGGAGACGGTTGTTGCATATCATCAGGATTTAAAATGGGGAAAATAGGTGGTAGGCCTTCGCGTATTATACCGGTTCCATCAAAGCGTACTCCTAGTGGAGGTGGCTTGTCAGCTTTTTGTTGATTTGATGGTGGGGCGTCAGATGTACTATCTTCATCATCTCCATATTTATCGGCATCTGTGGGAAGAATAGGAGGCGGAATTGCGGCTTGTCTATCGTTCTGTTCTTTGGAACAGTGTGGGAAGTTTTCTTCGTCAAAAGTCGCAATGGACTCTACCAGAATTCATCTTCGGGTTGGAGACCAAAAGCGATAGCCTTTGGTGCCAGATTCATATCCAATGAAAGTGGCTTGTTCCAATTTCAGAGACAACTTGTTTTCCCTGAGTTCCTTCTTTATAAAAATGCATGCATGGCATCCAAAGACCTGGAAGTAAGAGACATCCGGTTTCTCCCCAGAGAACATCTCAATGGGGGTTTTCCAATTATGATGACGCATCGATTGGCAATTGTAGATGTGAAGTGAGGTTTCGGTTGCGTCCTGCCAGAAGATTTTTGGTAGACAGGCAGTATGGCACATTGCTTCTTCTTTTTCAAGGATGGTTCTATTAAATCGCTCTGCACGTCCATTCTGTTGAGGGGTGTGAGGTACAGAGAGCTGATGCTCAATGGCCCTGGACGAGAGGAACGTCCAAATGTCATTTGACATGTATTCCCCCCCACGATCCGAACAGACAGCAAGAAGTGAAGACTGGGTCTGATGTTCAGCCCAGACAACCACCTCCTTGAAAGCATCAGCTGCCTCAGATTTAAGGTGTAAGAACCACATGACGGCAAAAGCAGAGAAGTCATCAATAAAAGTCAAAATATATCGCTTCTGAGTCCGAGAGTGTGTGGGGAATTCAACCAAGTCAGAATGCACTAGCCCAAGGACCCGAGATGCGCGTTTGGATGAAGGCGCATAGGGACGTTCATGCATCTTGCCTAAGGCACAGCCTTGACAAGGAATGACGTCAGAAGGTTCAGGTATTAATGGCATACCCTTAACGTTCTTGTAAGCATGGCATAATATGTTCTTGGATGGATGACCAAAACGGTTGTGCCACAATGAAGAAGATCCAACATCCTGCAAGGAGTGGATCCTGACATCTGGAGTTAGCATTTTAGCCTGAAACCAGTGGAGGGGATTGTTCAGAAGCAAGGCAGAAGCCTGCACTACCAAACGTCCTTGAGGGTTCCAAATCTTGGTTTGATCGGTTATTTCACATCGATAACCATTTTTGGTTAGAGTGGTGACCAATAAGAGTCTATGGGCTGCTTGAGGTGCATACCAAACTCCTGTAAGCTCCAAAGGAATGGGCTTATCCTTTCCTAGTTTCTGTGTTAACAACACAGTACCAGGTCCAAACATCTTCATGGTTGCGCCATTTGCTGTGATTGCAATTCTCTCAGTATCTCTGAGATCCATGAAGTCTGCAACATGTGGTGTGACATGGTCTGTACAACCACTGTCAATCATCCAGGTGTTGGAAAGAAGATCCTTCTTTGAAGGGACATCTCCTGATGTGTAAGCTCCCGCAATATAAAGATCACCAAGATCAAATTCATCGGTATAGTCATATACAGCGTCATAGTCCTCAGCAGTTTGCTGGTATGTAGAGTCCCAGACATTAATGTCTTGGGAGTCAAGACCATGCTTCCAAGTGCCATCAGCATGATGAGCAGTGTTACCATAAAAGGATTCTTCATCCTTCTCATCAATCAACTCTATAAAGGTCGAAAGACAGACTGCCCTTGCTTTGCGTACCTTCTTCTTCGGCTGACCATGAGACCCTAAAGGTTTAGAGGGAATCGTGGTGTTTCCGAAAGGAGTGTGAAGAGGATGCATAAGCATCTCCATCCTCAAAATAGGGTGATGTGAGGGGTGGTCTCATTGGATCATCATCTCCCCAACCAGCTTGACCAACGGTAGATTCAGTTTCCATCGGGAAATCTGTAAGCATGTGATCACCTAGTTGTGTTTTGCCCAACTCTACAATGTTGGCAAATCTGTCCATCTCCATCTCCACTTCATTTGCATGTCCTTTCCCTTTTCCCTTTCCTCAACATGTTTTGAAACCGGATCAATTGTTTGTCTGCTCATTCCAGTTTGCTCTGGATCCTGAAGGTCCTCCATAAGGCATTGCAGGCATGTGGTTTTGCTGCTGCCTTTTCTGCTGCGGTTGGAACAGCCTCTTCTGACCAGGATAACCACGTCTGCCAGAAGGTTGTTGGGGGTGAGCCTGATTGTTCCAGTTTGTCTGTGCAGGTGGAGGAGGTCCACGTCTAACTGTGTTGGTTTGGTTGAGCTGGGAATCCAGTGCAACTGCATTCATTTGAGAGGTCAAAGGATAAGGGATCTGGCCTGTGCCAGCATGAAGTTGTAGCTCATGGGTAATCACGGGAATGATAATGTTTGGAGTAAATTGATGAACGTTAGTG
Source organism: Butyriboletus loyo (assembly GCA_038093515.1). NCBI lineage: Eukaryota > Fungi > Basidiomycota > Agaricomycetes > Boletales > Boletaceae > Butyriboletus > Butyriboletus loyo. Next base: position 5,730 of record JBBPSI010000237.1, read on the forward strand.
TTGTGGATGATGTTGGACACCAGAGGTTCAAATGATTTTGGTAACTTGGTGAGCAAGATCATGGATCGGAAGTTGTTGAGAAGGCTTAATCCCACTGCTTCCATTTTATGGAAAGTGTCCATTAAGGACATGAGACCAGCAACAGCATTAGCTTCATGAACACAAATGTTCATGGCTTGGCGGAACAGGAAAAATTGTCCTGTAATGCCCATGGTTGCATAGGTGTCGTGCAGGAAGTCCCAGAGAGTTTTTGTGACAGAGATGTTAACGGTTTCTGGAATTATTTGACCAGCAGTGTCATAGAGGGATGGAGCATAGTCATAGTTGACTGCATGTTGGAGTTCTGGAGAGATGTAGATGGCAAGCATGCCAACAGAGTGCTTGTCCAGCGAGATCCACTTCTGCTGGTCAGTGGCAGTCTGATTGTGGTACTCAGAAGTACCATCTGTTACGAGACAACGGAGTTATCAAGTCACACGGGGTTCCGCGACTGTCGCAGTGCTACACAAGTACTGGCGAGGTGTAATGAGGATAGCTCAAGCCTTAATCTCTCAACTGTTGCCAGCGAATAAGACAAGTGGTTAAAGCTAGGGAATCCTAGCCACAACCACAAGCCTTTTTATATTACAGGGGAATGCGCACAGACCATGCAGTGCATGAGACTAGTTACTATACATGTACATATGAAGAAGTCACGAGTCGACGATGATGAGAAATAGAAGTCGACGGTGATCAAAAAGAAGAGAAGCAAACGGAGATTAAATACATGAGGCGTGATGTCATAGAGTCTGGGCCAGTCTGGACCATGACGTCATATGCTTAGTCAGCCTGTGGTTACATGTATAATCCCACGATCACGTGCGCAAAGTCACGTGACCTTTGAAAGAGAAATATGACGAAGTCCAAACGCAAAAGATAGTTATAAGAGATACAATTATAACACCATCTACTATCGACCAGACACCAATTACGGTGAGAGCATGTCTCATTTGACGAGACCAGGCTGTATAGTTGTCCGCTCCAGACAGGACAGGAAGTCTCTGCTGGATCTGAGTGTCAATCTTGAATTCAGATATGGTGGGGAGTGACATGATAATTGTTTAAAACAAAAATCTGAAGATGAACTGATCAAAAGAAGAGAAAACTTTGTCAGTGTTTAGAATTGAAGGATTAGAAACAGGAGAAGGTGAACATGAGGGAAGACCTATTGGATTAACCACTGGTGTATAAAACCTAGATGGTTCCGCAGGTTCCAGTTCCAATGTTTCTTGCACCAGGTATCCATGTTCATCATACTGAAAATCTCCTCCTAAGTCTTTAGACTTTTCTCCTGGACCAATTTCTGAAATATTACTTTGTTCAATCACATGTTCTCGTATTTCAACTCTGTGTAAGTTGCTCTCTGGGATCCCTTGAGGAAGAGCTGATAGTGGTGGTGCCGAAGTAGTACATATTGCTTCAAATTCCTCATATTGAATGTTGGGAAACCAATGTGGATTGTCTAATTTTCCACTAGAGAACTTTACAGTGTAGTCAGAGTGCAAAACATAGATTGTAGGAGAAATTCGTCCATATGGAAGGAGGACTTGTGTGTAATCCTCCGGAATTGTGTACATGTGAAGGAATGTAAGTGTATTTCTAGAAAGGAGCAGACCTTGCTTGAGCCTGACATCTCTGATGTAGAGAGGTCCTGATAGGACCGATGACCGTAAGATCTCATGTGGCTCGAAGCTGACTAGGTCCACGTTGGTTACTAGGAGGTGAAAGTTGTCCCAGAACTTGATGCTCTGTAGGAGTTTGACTTCTTCGTCCTCGTCCAGCCTCAACTCCAATCTCCCGGTATTCGTGACAATTGCTTCAATCTGTTATAATCATAAACATTTATTCATACACTTTCACTTTGGACTTAGTCGTTTCAACTTTCAAAGGTCACGTGACATAGCACACGTGATCGTGGGAACTTACATGTGATCTCATGCTGACTAAGCATATGATGTCATGGCCTAGACCAGGCCTAGACTCTATGACGTCACGACACATGTATTTAATCTCCGTTTACTTCTCTTCTTTTTGATCCCCGCGCCTCGTGTGGTTAATCACCGTTGCGCTTCTCTTCTTTAGTCTAGCCATGTATAGTAGTTCATCACACGCACAGCATGGTCTGTGCGCATCTCTGTATAATATATAAAGGCTCGTGGTTAGACTAGGATTCCCTAGTTTTAACCACTTGTCTATTCGCTGGCAACAGTTGAGGATTAAGTTGAAGCTCCAGCCTTATCACCTGCCTGTGCTTTGTGTAGCGCAGCAACTGTTGTATAGGACCGCTTGTGGCAAAGGTATTCGTGCTAGCATTCGACTGCACGTTGCTTGTGCAACACAATCTGACTCTTGATGGTTTGTAAGATCTGTTTGGAGTCATCTGAGATCTCGTTGTAGGTGTTGGACATTGTTTGCCAAGTCATCAGTGATGTCTTGCTGCTCTGCAGCAAGTTCATGAGCAAACTTGAACAGCAGATCAGAAGCTTCTAATTCAATGTGATTTTTCCGAAAGAAAGGGTGGAGCTGGTGGAACCTCGTCCTCTAAATCCTATCCTGTATCTCATTCCACCTCCTTCATGTTGGTATGTCCCAATTTCTGAAGTGTTCTTCGCCGACTTTGAAGAACTCTGTAGGTTGCCTGGAATAGTCATAGGCTTTGATGTGCCCATGATCATCAACAGTTGGATAGTTTCTGTTGAAAAGTGACAAGTCTTGCACTGCAAGAGTCGTGTTCCAGAGTGTGTCCTTGTCAAATCCTTTGAAAGGAGATGATTTGTCATAGAAGGGGACAAGATGTTCCTTCATTTCTTCTATTGTTGGGTATTGGGATCGACAAAACATTTTGAAACCATGGTTTTGAAGGAGAACATCGGGTGTTGCATCGTAGGAGGGGGTGAGAAGAGGAAAGCCTGCATTCTCATAGATTGAGTGCAGGGGTTCGTGAAGAAAGGAATGTGATTGTATGTATTCGACCTTGCGACAGTGGTGGTGACCGTCCTCATTGATCCAGTCGATGGGTTTGAGGGGACCAACCTCTGAAGATCGGATCCATAATTCAGAAGCGATTCTGTGGGAAAAAACTTCGGAGGGCCTTGGAACTGATTGATCAATTACGAGGTTCGGGATGAGGAGGTCTGCAGTGTCATTGGGGTTGAGTTCTTCTAGCTCCTCTGGTAGGAGGCTCAGGATCTGCTGTTCTGTCTTGATGATGAATGAGCTCATTGGTTCCATCTGGCTGGGGAATGATGGTAACATTGTCGGGTAGACGATGGATTCCTCAGTCAGCGGTGATAGTGATTCCATAGGACGGTGGTTCACCGGTGGAAGCATCATGTATCCTGGTAGGTAGAAGGGACTGGGCCCTACGATGGTTGGATGAGGGTCCAGCTCTGGGACCAGGCTCTGCAACAACTCCAATGGTGGGTACAGAAGGGATGGTGTTGCTGAGGCTGCTGTGGTCATGTACAAAGACATTGTTTGTAGGATTTGGTCATTGATGTGCAAGTCCAAAGATGTTGTCAAGGTCTAAGACGTTGATCTCGAGAGAATTATTTGGAGTGCGAGTTTGACGATGATAAGATGGAGGAGGGATGTAAGGCGGTGGTGGAGAAGGAATATGAAAGTGGATGTGATGCAGTGCAGGATGATACAAAGAGGAGCGACGATGATGGTGCTGCACTCTTTGAGAAGATCTAGAATGTTCACTAACCTCTTGTAAGTTAGAAGGACTCAGGTGAGAAGTTGATCTAATTGACAAGGCATGGTGGTGAGTAGGTGAACGCCATTGTAGGGTTAAGTCGTGATCCCCAGAAACAATGCATAATGCAATGATGAAAGAATCAGCTAGCAACCATAGTGTGCTAAAGAACATAATGTTCAATGCACCACATATGGAAGCTAGTATGAGACTCAAGAAAGCAATGACCCATAGTAAACCAAGAGTGATAGCACTCTCGTTCCACAGGGCTGGAAACATTATCAAAATTGACAGATGTTTAGATTAAAAGCCTCTAGTGGGGCTCATAACCTTTCGGAATTGGTAAAGTCTGAGCAGGCGCACCGAGGGCAATGAAGGATGCAAGGGTGAATATATCAGTGGAAAGACTCACTGATAATATGAGAGTGAGAGTATCGCAAACAGAGTACTTGAAAGAGTATAAGGAGCAAGGCTCAACTTAGAGATATCGCAGTAGTGATGATAGAACTGAAAGATCTAGAGAAAAGCAACAAGACCTAAGGTCTGTCTTATATACAGTACAAGAGTGTTTGTACTTGTGTTCTGTATAGTACCTTTATAAGGTATAGTATGAAATACATGATGATTGTTACGCTGATAGCGCACAATAACTAGCAGCGAGCACTTGACTAGGGGCTCGAGCCTAATAAGGAAATGGCCGACTCGCATAAACGACGCTATCGGGTGTCTTGCAAAGCAAGTATCGGCGAGATCTTGTGTGGTGGCGACCAGACGAGATCGAGCAGGCTCTTATCGGCTTTATCGGCAAGAGATGGGTATATTGCTAGATTACTATGCACTTGGTAGATGCGTAGAATTAGCTAGAGAACTCGTAGTGTCCTAAGTACGAGTATATATACTAATGTCTATCGTGCACAGACCGAGCTGTGCGTGGCAGCGAAGGGCTAAGGGCTATGAGTCTGTCCGAAAGCGGCGAAGGGGAAGCGGCAAAGTGCTGGTAACGGGGCAAGCTCCGAGCAAGAAGGCGACATCGTCAACGAATGAGAAGGTCAGAAGATGAAGTGACAATGTCCATGAGGTGAGCCCCACAGGGCGAAGGGTGCACGAACGGCGGAGCCCTTGGATACGGGTCTCGACGCGAAGGTACAGACGTGTCGTAATCTAGTCACGTGCTAGTCACGTGATGTAAGAAATGTCATTGGTCAAGGAAGAGGGGACGCAACAGCTCAGCTGAAGGTCCGGCCCTACGGGGCGAGAAGACAGGGGCTATCTCGGTGCAACGGCACAGAGACTCGCAGAAGCGACCGGGGAAGTGGATAACGTCCACTAGACGACTAAGGAGCGAGCGATGGGCGGCATCGCAAGACGGCGGGGGTGGCGGGGACGCGTGAGCGTGGGAAAACGAGTGGCGAGGTACACTTAGGGGTAAAACTGTAACAACGATATGATAGAGATAAGAGATAAGACTAAGCATATTGTCCAATAGCATAATAAGAGCTATTTGAAAGGCAGTCCAATCGTTCATCGGATTCTGCAACTTCTATCGCCGCTTCATAAGCAACTTCTCGGCGATATCACGGCCTCTTCATGATTTGACGAAGAAGAGCACGAAATGGGAATGGACCCCTGAACACGAAAGCGCTTTCCTGAAGATCAAGGAGATCTTCCTACAGCAGCCTGTCCTGGCGATGCCGGACACGACACGGGAGTTCAAGGTCATGACGGACGCCTCCCTCACGGCAACAGGAGCCGTGCTGATGCAGAACGACGGCAATGGGGATTTGCACCCATGTGCCTACCTATCCAAGACGCTCTCCCCGGCAGAGCGCAACTACGACATCTATGACAGGGAACTACTGGCTGTCATCCACGCCCTAGAAGAGTGGCGTCACTACCTCAGGGGGACTGGTCATCCCGTAACGATACTAACCGACCACAAGAACCTGACGTACTTCCGTCAGCCAAACAAGTTGTCACGACGACAAGCAAGGTGGATGATGTATCTGCAGGATTACGACATCAAGTTCCATCACCTCCCCGGAACCGCTATGGGCCCCGCAGACGCCCTCTCTCGCCGAGACGAAGTTGATACCTCGGCCGACAATCAGGAAGTCGTCTTACTCCCTGATTCAGTATTCATCAAAGCGCTCGACACCGCGCTAGCAGAAAAGATGGTCGTGTCTACCGAGAACGACCCGCTCGTACAGAAGGCCTTGTCAGCTATGTACGAAGCCTCCCCGATATTCCCTCGTTCAGCCCCCCACGATTGGCTGTTCGAAAACGACAAGTTATACTACAAGGGACGCCTCTATGTGCCAGAGGAAGCGCGTCACCCCCTTGTAAAGGAACTCCACGAGGGCCCCGCCGGCGGCCATGGAGGTATATTCAGGACGCAGAACTTAGTCCAACGGGACTACTGGTGGCCCGGAATGGGCTCTTTTATCAGGAAATTCGTCACAGGTTGCGCGGTTTGCCAGGCAAACAAGGTCAACACACACCCGACAGTACCCGGGCTTACCCCGTTATCCAGCACCGCCACACGGCCGTTTCAGCAAGTATCCGTTGATCTCATCACGGATCTCCCGGAGTCTATGGGATTTGATTCGGTAATGGTCGTGGTAGACCATGGCCTTACGAAGGGGGTAATTTTCATACCTTGCAACAAGACGATCGACGCAGCAGGCGTCGCACAACTCTTCTTCGATAAAGTTTTCACCAGATTTGGTTTGCACGATCGGTGCATCTCGGACCGCGGTCCACAATTCGCCTCAGCCTTCGCACGGGAATTAGCAAGGCTGCTAAAATACGACCTCGCCCTCTCCTCAGCATACCACCCCCAGACGGACGGCGAGACAGAACGAGTTAACCAGGAACTCGAGACATACCTCCGCATCTTTTGCGATGGACGCCCTGACAGATGGGCCAGCATACTCCCCATGGCGGAGTTTTCTCATAATTCGACCACGCACTCGGTCACAGGAAAGACGCCGTTCTCGCTCATGATCGGCTATGAACCACGCGCGTACCCGGCGTTAGGACGGACGTTCCTACCGGCATTAGAAGCAAGGCTCTCGGACTTAGCGGCAAGTCGCGAAGAAGCCTCGGAAGCACACGACAAGGCACGGCGCCTTATGAAAGAGCGGATCACCACGAAGTTTAAGCCGTGGAAGGTTGGAGATAAAGTATGGCTAGAAGGCCGCAACCTTAGGCTCAGGTACCAGTCGCGGAAACTCGCGCCGAAACGGGAAGGCCCCTTTGAGGTGGCACAAGTAATTTCTCCCGTCGCATTCCACCTACGACTCCCCCCTACCTGGAAGATACACGACGTCTTCCACGCCTCTCTCCTGTCGTCTTACAGGGAGACCCCAGAGCACGGCCCCAACTATACGAACCCGCCCCCAGAAACCATAGAAGGCGAAGAGGAGTACGAAGTAGAAAAGATCCTCTCGCATAGAGGCACCAGAAATCGGAGACAGTACTTGGTCTCCTGGAAAGGATACTCCACCGCCGAGAACACCTGGGAACCAGAAGGGAATTTGGACAATTCCATGCCGTTGCTGCGAGCATACAAGGCTCGCCACCAGAAGGACTTCCCCACGTCCGCCCGCTCCCTCATCATTGCCGCCGCCGTCTAGAGTTTGATCGAACCAGGAGTTTCGATCTTGTACGGGGGGTAATGTTACAGTTTTACCCCTAAGCGTACCCCGCCACTCGTTTTCCCACGCTCACGCGTCCCCGCCGACCCCGCCGCCTCGCGATGCCGCCCATCGCCCGCTCCCTAGTCGCCTAGTGGACGTTATCCACTTCCCCGGTCGTTCCAGCAAGTCTCAGTGTCACTACACTGAGATAGCCCCTGTCTTGTCGCCCCGTCAGGCCGGACCTTCAGCTGAGCTGTCGCGTCCCTTCTTCTTTATCCAATGACATTTGTTACATCACGTGACTAGCATGTGACTAGATTACGATGCATCAGTACCTTCGCGTCGAGACCCGTATCCAAGGGCTCCGCCATTCGCGCACCCTTCACCCTGTGGGGCTCGCCTCATGGACATCGTCACTTCACCTTCAGCACTTCTCATTCGCTGACGATGTCGCCATCTTGCTCGGAGCATAGCTCCCTCGTTACCGGCACTTTGCCACCTCTTCATTCGCCGCTATGACTCGAACAGACTCATAGCCCTTTGCCCTTCGCTGCCACGCACAGCTCGGTCTGTGCATGATACCCTCCAGTATATATACTCGTACTTAGAGTAGTACGACTTCTCTAGCTAATTCTACGCATCTACCAAGTGCATAGTAATCTAGCAGTATACCCCATCTGCCGATAGAGCCGATAAGCTTCAGCTCGATCTCGTCTGGTCGCCACCTTACGACATCTCGCCGACACTTGCTCTGCAGAAGCCCGATAGCGTCGTCTACGCGAGTCGGCCATTTCCTCATTAGGCTCGAGCCCCTAGTCAAGTGCTCGCTGCTAGTTATTGTGCGCTATCAGCGTAACACCTGGAGCTCACTGTCAGAAACTGGGAGACAAAGACAGTGAGCTCCAAGCTACATGCGAAGCGCTACAACAACAGTAAATAATGCGCCACAATGTGGCTGACAGTATGACTAAGGTAACACTCTAGAAATGCGCAGAGTGCGAAATAAGCAAATGTAACACTTTCCCCTGATTGCACATCTCTGCACAATATCAATCTAACTTCCCCCGAATGGGGCAAGTCCAATGAGTTCGCAGAACTGCTGCACTTTAGCACGAGGCAGCGCTTTGGTGAGCAGATCAGCAGGCATACTAGCAGTTGGTACGAAATGAGGAGAAATGACACCTGTATCAACCACATCTCGCAACCAATACCACCTGAGGTCGAGCTGCTTCATGTGACCATGATGCTCAGGGTGTTTGGCAACCTGGATCGCTGACTGGTTGTCCATGTGCAGGGTGGATGCACCGGGGAGCTCAAAACCGAGTCCCTGGAGCATTTTGCGCATCCAGACAATCTCCTTGCCAGCTTTGCATGCAGCAATGTACTCAGCCTCAGTTGTCGACAAAGCAACAATGGGCTGTCACTTGGACATCCAGGAGACGACACCAGTGCCAATCTTGACAACATATGCGCCAGTGGAGCGACCAGAGGTGGGGAGTGTTACAGTTTTACCCCTAAGTGTACACCGCCACTCGTTTTCCCACGCACATGCGTCCCCACCGCCCCCGCCATCTTGCGATCCCACGCACATGCGTCCCCGCCGCCCCCGCCATCTTGCGATGCCACCCATCACCCGCTCCCCAGTCACCTAGTGGACATTATCCACTTCCCCGGTCGTTCCGCAAGTCTCAGTGTTGCTACACTGAGATAGCCCCTGTCTTCTCGCCCTGTCGGGCCGGACCCACAGTTGAGCTGTCGCGTCCTTCATTTCTTGACCAATGACATTTGTTACATCACGTGACTAGCATGTGATTAGATTACGACGTGTCAGTACCTTCATGTCGAGACCCATATCCATGTTCACGTCCCCTTTGCCCTGTGGGCTGCACCTCGTGGACATCGTCACTTCGTCTTCTGCTCTTCTCATTCGCTGACGATGTCGCCACCTTACCCGGAGCTTCGCTCCCTCGTTACCAGCACTTTGCCACTCCACATTTCATGGTTATGACTCGACGCGACTCATAACCCTTCACCCTCACTGCCACGCACAGCTCGGTCTGTGCACCATATCTATTCAGTATATATACCAGCGTACTTAGCATAGTACGGCTTCCCTAGCTAATTCTACGCATCTACCAAGTGCCTAGCAATCTAGCTTATACCCCATCTGCCGATAGAGCCGATAAGCTTCAGCTCGATCTTGTCTGGTCGCCACCATACAACATCTCGCCGACACTTGCTCTGCAGAAGCCCAATAGCATCATCTACGCGAGTTGGCCATCTTCCCGATTAGGCTCGAGCCCCTATTCAAGCGCTCACTGCTAGTTGTTTCGCACTCCAGCATAACAGGGAGAGGGCTTGGAAGAGGAGGAGAAGGTGGAAATATAGTGCTTCCCTGTGCAGAGGTTGTCAATGCACTTGTGCTGTGCGTGGAAGGCGGAGGTCTTTTCGGCCCATCCAGCGAGTGTGGTGGGAGGTTTCTTGCATGAGAGAACAGATTCAGCGAGGCGAGGGTCGAGTCCACGAATGAACCACTCAATGAGAGCCTTCTCATCGGTGATTCCTGACTTAGCAGCGAGGAGTTGGAACTCCGTGACGTAGGTGTCGTAGCCGTCCTTGCGGTTGGCTTTGTTCTGGGTGAGGTTCCCCAGGTCAATTCTGGCACTTTCTCCTATGTCAAAGGGATGGAAGACTCTTTGGAAGTCCTCGCAGACCGTCGTGAACTCTTTCTGCCGTTCGGTGGGGTGTCCGTCTAGGAGAAGGCCCATCCATCCTTCGGAGAATGTCTTTCCCTTTCCTTCGCTCATCTTCATGAGAAGAGCATTGATCTTTGATTTGTTGTCGGGGAAGGCCGACTGGTTGGCGTCGAAGTAAGTGCGCATGGCGAGGAGCCATCGCGAGGCATCTTCGTTCAGGCTGGAGAAGTCCTTAGGGACGATGTTTTTCTTTTTGGACATGTCATCGTCATCGTCGTCTTCGACGGGGAATGCGGGAGGATAGTATGGCAGGGACGGGGAGCAAGAGATGTGGGGGGTGCAATCAAGGTAGTCGCTGCTATAGTCATTGTCGTTGGGCTCTTGTTCAGATCCTTACCCTAGACCCTGGTAAGAGGGTTGGTAAGAGGGTTCGGGTTGGTATGAGGATTCGGGGTCAGACTGGGGTTGAGGGTCTGGCTGGGTGGGAGAGTGTGGTGGTGATGGGTTGTCGATAACGATGGGTTCTGGTTCAGGAGAGGGAACACGGAAGGAGCAACCAACACGTCTTGATCGTGGGGTGGTAATGGTGGGCGAGAGGGGAGGGCGGCTTTACTGCTGAGAAGCAGAAGCAAGGTGAAGATCTAGTTCTTTTGTTACGCTGGGCGCTAACAACTAGAACAGTGAGGAGGCACTCTGGAGTAGCCTCAGGACTCATGGAGCGTTTCTGAGCTGGGTCTCAGACTATGTCTTAGTGCGCACACTAAGAGTCTGGAAGGAAACTAATTGCTAGCAGGTAACTGCATAGAACTAGATAAAGTACATGGGTGTAAAGACCGAGTCTTTATACTACTGGGGTCTGCACACAGACCATGTCCCCAATCGGGTCATAAGGGTAAAAGACGAATGTGGAAGGAATACTCTAGAAGCTTCTGGAGTATGAGAGAAAGTGTGTCCATGCGCGGGAAGTGATGACTAAGCTAGAACGGTTCGTACCGTTCAAAGGGAACTAGCAAAAGGCTAGGCGAATGAAGTAGTCCAAGTGGTAATGGAGAGAAAAAGTATACCACTACCGTAACACCCTTCCTCTAATATCCGACCTTGTCGATAAACTAAAAGATGCCAAGGTCTTCACCAAGTTTGACGTTCAATGGGGATACAACAATGTATGAATCAAGGATGGAGATCAATGGAAAGCCGCCTTCATCACGCACAAAGGACTCTTTGAACTGACAGTAATGTTTTTCGGACTTTCCAACTCTCCCCCCACGTTCCAAAGATTTATGAATGATTCGTTCAGAGACCTCATCGCAGAAGGATGGCTTGTCATTTACATGGACGACATCCTCATCTTCTCCCCCGATGAAGAAACCCATCAAGAAAGAACCCGACGAGTCCTCCAACAAATGAAGGAACTCAATCTATGTCTTAAACTAGAAAAATGCAATTTTGCAACAAAAGAAGTTGAATACCTCGGAATGATCATCAAACCAGGGCAGGTGGCAATGGATCCAGTGAAGTTGAAAGGGATTTCAGAATGGCCGACACCCCAGAAGGTCAAAGATGTGCAATCCTTCCTAGGATTCGCCAATTTCTATTGATGATTTATTCCCCATTATTCTGACATTGCCTGACCTCTCCTGGACTTGACGAAGAAGACACAAGCATGGGAATGGCTCGAACGTCAACAAATTGCCTTCACCGCCCTCAAGAATATATTCCTCTCAGAACCAGTCCTCCCATGCCAGACTTGGCCAGGCCATTTGCAATAACCACCGATGCCTCGAAACACGCCTCAGGAGGAGTCCTTTTACAGGCTGATGCCAATGGAGAATGGCACCCCTGCACCTACCTTTCTCAAACCTTCTCCCCAGCAGAACAAAACTATGACATCTACGATCGAGAACTCCTTGCAGTAATCAGAGCCCTGAAAACATGGCGCCACTACCTCCAAGGATCTCAGTACCCAGTAAACGCCTTTACTGATCACAAGAACCTTACATACTTCCGACAACCACAGAAGCTGAACCGATGCCAAGAACAATGGCTTCTAGACCTTGCGGACTTTGATCTAAAGATGACCCATGTACCAGGAAAGGATCTCTCAGCCCCCGATGCGTTATCTCTGTTGCGAGGCAACGCGCAGTCGAATGCTAGCACGTAGTACCCTTTCACACAAGGTCCCACTACAGTTGCAGGTCTACACAAAGACCTGGCAAGATGGAATCAAGGAGCTTTAGCTTAATCCTCAACTGTTGCCAGCGAATAGACAAGTGGTTAAAACTAGGGAATCCTAGTCTAACCACGAGCCTTTTTATATTGTACAAGGTCGCGCACAGACCATGCTGTGCATGTGAGGAATTACTATACATGGATAGACTAAAGAAGAGAAGCGCAACGGTGATTAACCACACGAGGCGCGGGGATCAAAAGGAAGAGAAGTAAATGGAGATTAAATACATGTGTTGTGACGTCATAGAGTCTAGGCCCGGTCTAGGCCATGACATCATATGCTTAGTCAGCAGGAGATCACATGTAAGTTCCCACGATCACGTGCGCTATGTCACGTGACCTTTGAAAGTGAAATCGACTAAGTCCGAATTGAAAGTGTACGAAGTGTACGAATAAAATGTTATGATTATAACAATCTCGATGACCCGACCTCATCCCCTCCACTGACACTGACAATGACAATGTCACCCTCCTTCCCACCACCCTCTTCGCCAACCTCATTGACACTGAACTGCGAGATCGTATCTCTTCATCCTCCTCTTCCGACCCCCTTGTCCTCGATTCCCTCCAAGCAATGGAAGGAACAATTCCCCAGAAATTGAAATTCAGATCTCGACTTTCTGACTGGAAATTTGATGCTGGCATCCTTACGTATCAAGGGCGGGTCTACATCCCTGCAGATCTTCGAAAAACCGTGCTGGAGTGACACCATGACCACCCGACAGCAGGCCATCCTGGATACCTGAAAACCTGTCAACTGGTCGCTTCTGAATGCTGGTGGCCTGGTCTTGCTACTTTCATCTGAAAGTACGTTGAAGGATGCGCAGCCTGTCAACAGAACAAAGCCAATACTCACCCAACAACCCCCCCCTTGACTCCAATCCCCTCCTCTGTAAAAGTATATGCCAGATTCGGATTATACGACAAGATAATCTCCAACAGAGGCCCTCAGTTTGCCTCTGCTTTTGCAAAAGAACTTGGAAAACTCCTAGGATACAACCTCTCCCTCTCAACAGCATACCACCCCCAGACAGACAGAGAAACAGAGAGAGTTAACCAGGAAGTTAAAACATACCTTTGCATCTTTTGCAGAAATAATCCGTCCACCTGGGCAGATAACATCACCCATGCCGAATTCACACACAATCACTGTCCCCATTCAGTCACAGGGAAATCTCCATTCTTCTTAATGATGGGATATGAACCCCGTCCTTTTCCCACCATTATCTCCGAAATGAACCTTCCCGCTGTCAAAGAACGTTTGAAACAACTCACAGCAGCACGAAATGAAGCACTAGCAGCCCATGCCCTTGCCCAACAGACGATGAAATCTCGAAACATGCGCTCCTTCTCTCCCTTCTCAAAAGGTGATAAAGTTTGGCTAGAAGCAAGAAACCTTCATCGATGAATCGAAAACCCAAAATTTGCCCCAAAAAGAGAAGGCCCATTTGTTATCATCGATACCCTATCCCCTATCACATACAAGCTCCGACTCCCCAAAACATGGAAGATTCATGACGTATTCCATGCTTCCCTCTTATCACCCTATCGTGAAAACGACGTTCATGGCCCGAATTTCCCAAAACCACCCCCTGACCTTATCGGTGGAGAAAAGGAGTTTGAAGTAGAAGCCATCTTATGACACAAAGGACCTCCCAATCGCTGCCGATTCCTGATCAAATGGAAAGGATATCCCACAGCTGACAACTCATGGGAACCCGAAAAGAACTTCAACAACGCCAAACAGTTGCTGAAAGATTATATGAAGAATCATCCCCACGATTTCCCCCCTTCTCAACGAACCACCACCCGCTAAACAAACAAACATGGCCCAGGAAAATCACCCATACGCTCGCCGCCTCCATGAACCTTCCGACGATGATACCCTCCACCTCCTCACTCTGATGTTACAAGACTCCGGACTGTCTCGGGACATAGACTTCAGCTTAGACTCTTCGTCCCCCCTTGATGCTCTTTGCCTGGCCTTCCTACAAGCCAGACGTTTCAATCTCTTCATCGACCATTTAGCCAATCTTCCTCGTGCTCACCCCCCCAATTTCATTGTATCCCTCATGCGCCACTCACAGGTCGACCTGGAAACACAGCTCCTTGTCGCTATGGATCAACTAGGCATGTCCGATTTCGTACAAGAAATTGATGAACAAGTCAGACCACCTCGACCCCTCCTCCAACGACTATCTTCGTCCCCCCTCCCTCATTTAAACGCCTCCATTGACACCCCTGCTCAATGCGAACACCCTACCCACCCGACCGAACCTACTAGAGGACACCCTCTGTCCGACAATGACTCAGTCACCTTGACAGCGGAGGAAATCCAAGCAATTGAGGAAATAGAAAGGAATTTCACCCCAGTGGAACGAGAATGTCAAAGGGTACGCAACAATGCTCCTCTTCCTCGCTCCCACCCTCTCTACCACGATACTTGCTTCACCTGTCGCCGCCTTGGACACACTCGCATCCATTGTACCCTCTACCAATGCCCTTTCTGCCTCCAATCATCCCCTGGTCACCCCCAGTCGCATTGCCCACGAAGGAGATGTTCCAACCCCTCCTCCCAATCTTCTAGCAGGTCCTCAGGATCCTCACACCATCACCCTCCTCACCCATTATACAACCCTTCCCTAATGCACGCTATTCGCCAAAGCCGTGAGGAACACCTACTGGAACACCGAGAGCATGGAGAGGTTTGTCCTCATGAAGGAGATGATGTCATTGACGATGTTGGCTATGCTAACATCACGGGATCCCCAGTCTTCAGGTCCATGGACTTTTAGGAAGTACAATGACTTCCAATGTAAAGGGGGGGTAATGTTATGATTCATTCTTTTCTTTTCTTTTCTACTTAAGCATATCTCACGATAGCTTATCCTTTAGCCGACGCAACTCGGAATATTCTTCTTTTGCTTCTTAGATAGCGAGATCCAACCCTCGATCTATCACTTCCCTTTAAGGTACTCCTATGGAATATTCCATAACCTTCTATCGTACGACTTCCCTTCGCCCAATGGCAATTCTCCTCCATATCGTACGATAGCCCTCTTTCCTCTTTTATCCTTGGTCCGTGCACGTTCCCCTGTATTATAAATACAATGAGATCTAGCTACGTTGTACTCTAAGCTAGATCTACTTGGAATCATCATCAATATCCTCGTCCTCTCGTCTCTAGTAGCGAGTCGTCTTTCTTCAACTCGAACACCGGATAAATCCTTCATCTTGAAGGTTAGACTTGAACGTCTAGAAGACTTCTTGAGTTCCAGAACTATATCCAAGTCTACGCTCGTACTTACCCAGTCCAAGCGTAACACATCCCAAAGGCCCAGTGCGCATGCGAGACGTGCAGGGCTCGCAAGAAGAGGTGTCCGCAAGCGGGGGGAAGATCGGAGGCCAGCCCACCACCACCACCACCACCTGCAGCAGCCTCCAAGGATACTCAGCGCACAGGGAGGGAGGTGTTGCCATCGCCTGATGGCCATCGCCCTACAAAGCGCATGCAAATGCGCTCCCAGTCCTGCCCCAGGAAACAGCCACCCACGACGGCACAGCGTCCCGAATCCCCCTCCCCATCAAGCCCCAACATTACAGCCAGGGGACGTCAACCCCACCTTCCAAATGCCCCACCCCCTCATCGCAAACTCAAAAAGGCAGGATATATACCAAGCACACCCTCTCCAATTTGGCCGCTGCCATCTATAGTGGTGAGGCGACAGCAACCAAGTAAGTAGCATTTCATCTAATGTTGCAAACGCTGACATTACTGCTCCGATACCAAGCAGCCGCAGAGGGATCAAGCGCCGCCACCTCTGCCAGGATCACCATCCCAGCTAGGCCCAGTGCAGGGGCCCCACGTCGAGGCGTTGAAGGAGGCTCAGAGCTTCGGCCTGGGCCACCATACAACATCTACGGTGCTCCGCTCGTCTCACGGGCAGAGTATGAGAGGCTCCACCTGGCATTTTGTCGCCTGGAGGGGGAATTTGTTTCCCTCCAGGATGCATTTAACCAGCGGGTTGGCGCATTGGAGCAGGGTGTCAACTCCTTGGGGCGGGTCGTTGAGGTAACTCAATGACATGTCACTGACCTACCCCCAGCAGAACCATCATTTGAGCGGGAGCTGAGCAATGCCCCTGGCCCCTCCATCCACTACCCCTCAGACCCCCCTCCATCTCCACACCTGCCTTCCCAGCGCTGGACAATGCCTGCGCCCTCCGACATCGGGGCCACTACCCAGCCCCCATCTGAAACTGTGGCAGCCGCGCAGGACCCACTCCCTGCAGAATCCACACCAATCATGGGCATGCAGATGGCATCCCCACAGCCCCCACTCTCATTGGGCTCTGGCCAGGCCCCCACTACACCCTGCCCAGCTCCATCAGATGGGATGCTAACTCCCCACACATCAGCAGCATCATTGCAGGCTGCCTCCACCAATGTGATGGCCTCCCTGCCCTGGGTGGCGCCGCAAATCCGATGCACTGCCTCATATTCGCCAATCGAAATCCTTGCAGCAATGGCGGCTGATGATGCAGCTCTGATAGAGGTCAATAGAGAAACAGCAGTCAGTGGTATAGGGGGTGGGATGGAAATGGATGAGGTAGAGCCACCAATTGACACAGATGCAGGGGAAGCAGGTGGGTCAGATGTGGAAAGCATTGGAGCTGAGGATGAAGCAGAGCAGGGGGGGCAAGATGAGGAGATGCAGGACATTGGGAGCAGCATGGCACCTCATTAGATAGCCTAGCAATGTCATTCTGTACATTTTTGTATAACTCATTTTCTCAAATAATAGCCTGATGTAAATGCAGGTATCCACTTAAACAAATGGAAGTGCCCTCACAAACCATCAGAATAAAGCCCCATTCACAACATGCAACCAGAGTAATTCCTTAAGGGATATGATATGTATATGTATCTAAGCTGCTGTACATTTGGAGCCCTATGCCACTACTTATCTTGGTTTCTTAGCTCCCAGTTGGATTGTCCCCTGTGTTGGCCACCTTCTTGCTCTCCTTTTTACTGGCATCTCCACATTTCTGTCAGTGGGTATGGTTGGTCTGCAGGTGTGTGATGACTGATGGCCTCCCTCCTGGAGCATTGTGATGACATTGCTGCTGTTGCGAGGCAACGCGCAGTCGAATGCTAGCACGTAGTACCCTTCACACGAGGTCCCACTACAGTTGCAGGTCTACACAAAGACCTGGCAAGATGGAATCAAGGAGCTTCAACTTAATCCTCAACTGTTGCCAGCGAATAGACAAGTGGTTAAAACTAGGGAATCCTAGTCTAACCACGAGCCCTTTTATATTGTACAAGGATGCGCACAGACCATGCTGTGCGTGTGACGAATTACTATACATGGATAGACTAAAGAAGAGAAGCGCAACGGTGATTAACCACACGAGGCGCGGGGATCAAAAAGAAGAGAAGTAAACGGAGATTAAATACATGTGTCGTGACGTCATAGAGTCTAGGCCTAGTCTAGGCCATGACATCATATGCTTAGTCAGCATGAGATCACATGTAAGTTCCCACGATCACGTGCGCTATGTCACGTGACCTTTGAAAGCGAAATCGACTAAGTCCGAATTGAAAGTGTACAAATAAAATGTTATGATTATAACAGCTGCCTTTGTTATCTGATATGCACTGCCGCTTTCTGGCTGTTGGCATTGTGGGATTGATTGAGAAACGGTGAGTTGAGGTTGGATCCCTTGCCATTTCACTCTGCATTGGCCCCTGTGTATTGGGATGGCTATGCACAACCCTTGGCACAGGAGTTGATGGTGAAGGTGGGCTCCCTGCAGAGGCATTGGGGACAGGCGCCACTGCAGTGAACATTGGTGGGGAATCTGGGGGGTGGGTAGACGTTTCTGCAGTCTGATCAGAGGCGGCGGATGGCTCTAGTTGGCGCTTCAGTGCCAACCTCTTTGGAGCAGGCGGATATATCATGCGGGCCCTTCCTGCCGCAGCTCCTCCTGTATGGCCAGCTGGGCATGCAGTGCTACCTGCAGCTCCTGAGGTGCCTGGGCCAACATGTGGGGCAGGAGGTTGAGAGCAAGACACAATCCCATCTGACTTTGCACCACCCTGTTACGCTGATAGCGCACAATAACTAGCAGCGAGCACTTGACTAGGGGCTCGAGCCTAATAAGGAAAGTGGCCGACTCGCGTAGACGATGCTATTGGGCTTCTGCTGAGCAAGTATCTTCGAGATGTCGAGTGGTGGCGACCAGTCGAGATCGAGTAGAGACTTATCGGCTCAATCGGCAGATGAAGGGTATAATGCTAGATTACTATGCACTTGGTAGATGCGTAGAATTAGCTAGAGAACTTGTACTATCCTAAGTGCGAGTATATATACTAATACATAGGGTGCACAGACCGAGCTGTGCGTGGCAGCGAAGGGTAAAGGGTTATGAGTCGCGTCGAGTCATAACGGCAAATGGAGAAGTGGCAAAGTGCCGGTAACGAGGGAGCGAAGCTCCGAGGAAGGTGGCGACATCGTCAGCGAATAAGAAGTGCTGAAGGCGAAGTGACGATGTCCATGAGGCCAGCCCCACAGGGCGAAGGGTGCGCGAACGGCGGAGCCCTTGGATACGGGTCTCGATGCGAAGGTAAGAACACGTCATAATCTAATCACGTGCTAGTCACGTGATGCAAGAAATGTCATTGGTCAAATAAGAAGGGACGTGACAGCTCAACTGAAGGGTCCGGCCCGACGGGGCGACGAGACAGGGGCTATCTCAGTGTAGCATCACTGAGACTCGCAGAACGACCAGGGAAGTGGATAACATCCACTAGGCGACTAAGGAGCAGGCGATGGGTGGCATCGCAAGACGGCGGGGGTGGCGGGGACGCGTGAGCGTGGGAAAACGAGTGGCGGGGTACGCTTAGGGGTAAAACTGTAACACACCCATACCTTTGCCCGCATCAGGCTCCTTGGTGCACTGCTTACCCTTTCCCTTTCCTCTGGCCTTGTGCATTACCTCTGGTGCCTTAGAGGGCATATCCCCCCTGTCGCCATAGTATTGGCAGGTCATTTCCCCTCCTCCCCTGGTCCTGCAGAGATGGTCTTTGGGAATTGGCTGGGGTGCCACCACTACTGCTATGGGTGGCTCCTCATTGCACCCATGATCTGCTCCATGATCCTCCAGAGCCCTGGAAGAGGGTTGGGTAGTATGGCGGGCTTTCCGTACCCCTTCGCCAGCGTTTCGAGCAGCCCTGGAGGGCCCTCCCCGCTGCTCTCTACCATCCTCCAAGTCATCCTCTTCCACAGCCTCCTCCAGCGCCCCAGTGTCATTCAGCCAATGGTGAAAGCGGAAGATGTCTCCTGGATGGTTCACCTGGCACTCACGGATGAATTGCAGGAGGCAGAGAACATCTGCCACCCTCATATGGCTTGGATCATTGGGGAATTCAAAGTTAAGGGGGAGGTGTTTGGTGGAGATGAGCACATGCGCATGTGCTGGAAACCTCTTGAATGGCGCATGTGCAGAGGGACACCCACAGGCCCTTCCTAAGGATCATCAAGGAATGGTTAATAATATATGAGGAGGTTTTCTTATGGTAATGATGTGTGAGGAACCTGTGGACCATTGACTGCAGAGTCCCTCTGGAGGCGGACTCCAAGGGCCCGATCCAAGCAGACCCATCATTGCAGGTTATGGCGGAGACGTGATCGACCTTCTTTGCCTGCTGCGCCTTCATTCGCCTCTCCTTTGGCTCATCATCTGAGGCCTCATCCTCGGGCAAATCCTCAACAATATCAAAGTTGACAGCAATGAACTCCTCCCAGTTGGAGGCAACCTTCTTGATATGGGTGAACTCTTCTCCGCTGTGGATCTCTTTATTAAAGTCCCCGCTGAGATGCTTCAGCATATACAGGCAGGCAGACAGCTTTCTGCAACATACACAGTTGTTACCATCTGACCCTTCTCATCCTTCCACCCTGCCAGTAATACCACTCTCATTCCATATGCCCGCCACATTTCCTGTGCAAATTCCCGAAATACAGTGCCCCCATATCTGGCAGCATTCCTAGACTGTACTCAGCTCCCCTGAATGTGGGTTGAAGTGGGTATGACTCACCTTGCTTTAACCACATCTGGTGGGCCCCGCTCTAAATTCCATTCTGCTGCAGTCACTTCCACCTCCGCCAGCTCCTCTTCTGTTAGGCCCTTCATAACATCACCAACTGCCTTCTGATATACTGATAGGGCACCCGTGGACCCCATTGCCTTTCCATAGCGGCCTTTGATAAGGTTGTTTATTTCATCTTTTCAGAGCTCTTGAATTACTGATTTTGCCTGCCATGATCGGCTGACCTTGATGCGACTATGATTTGCCCCACCTTGACATTGGTGGTACAGCCAGCTCTTATATGCCTAACAAAATATTGAGCAAAGGGCTAACAAGTCTGACTTGAGCAACTGTTACGCTGGAGTGCAAAACAACTAGTAACGAGCACTTGAATAGGGGCTCAAGCCTAATTGGGAAGATGGCTGACTCGTGTAGACGACGCTATCGGGCTTCTGCAGAGCAAGTGTTGGTGAGATGTCATGTGGTGTTGACCAGATGAAATTGAGCTGAAGCTTATCGGCTCTATCGGCAGATGGGGTATAAGCTAGATTGCTAGACACTTGGTAGATGCGTAGAATTAGCTAAAGAAGTTGTACTAGTCTAAGTACATGTATATATACTGGTAGGTATCGTGCACAGACTAAGCTGTGCGTGGCAGCAAAGGGCAAGGGGTTATGAGTCACGTCGAGTCATAATAGCGAATGATGGATTGGCAAAGTGCTGGTAACAAGGGAGTGAAGCTCTGAGCAAAGTGGCAACATTGTCAGCGAATGAGAAGAGCAGAAGACGAAGTGACGATGTCCACGAGGTACGGCCCACAGGGCAAAGGGGACGCGAACGGCAGAGCCCTTGGATATGGGTCTTGATGCGAAGGTGAAGACGTGTCGTAATCTAATCACATGCTAGTCACATGATGTAATAAATGTCATTGGTTAACAATCAAGAGGACATGACAGCTCAGCTGTGGGTCCGGCCCGATGGGGCAAGGACATAGGGGTTATCTCAGTGTAGCGGCACTGAGACTTGCGGAACAACCGGGAAAGTGGATAATGTTACGCTTGGCGCTAACAACTAGAACGACTAGGCGGCACTCTGGAGTAGCCGCAGGACTCGGGAGACAATTCTGGGAGAGGTCTCAGACTATGTCTTAGTGCGCACACTAAGAGTCTGGAAGCGAACTAATTGCTAGCAGGTATCTGCGTAGAACTAGATACTGTACATGGTATAAAGGCTGGGTCTTTATACTACTGGGGTCTGCGCACAGACCATGTCCCTAATCGAGCTGCGAGAAGGGAAAGTACAAATGAGGAAAAGATACTCTAGAACGTTCCAGAGTATGAAGGAAAACGCGTCCGTGCGCGGGAAGTGGTGACTAAGCTGGAACAGTTGTTACCGTTCAAGTGGAACTAGCAAAAGGCTAGGTGAATGTAACAGTCCCAACGGTAGTGGAGAGAAAAAGTAGACCACTACCGTAACATTACCCCCTTCCCATGGTGGAGACTCCGACTCCACAACTTGAATGCTCCCTTCACTGAGACTCCCCCTCGTTGACGTCGTAGTCGTAAGCGTCATTGGCATTGAAATCCGCCCAGACGTCGTCCCGGAATGTGCAGTTTGCGACGATATGGCCAACGGCACCGCAGAGGCCACATACACGCTCTGGACAAAACTCCTGTATATGACCAGGGGCGATCTGGTGACAGAAGGGGCAGGTGTAATTGGGGCATTCCCTATGGAAGTGACCGACGGTCCCGCACTCAAAGCAGAGCTGCAGGCGGATGAGGCGAGGTCGAGCAGTGCCTGGGCTGGGACCAGGAGATCGGTCGTTGACGACGATAGGGGAATCACGAGTGCCCCGGCCTGGGAGATAGGGAGGCGGGGGTCCATACAAAGAGTCATTAGAGCCACCAGCTGCGGCGGCGGGGGAGGTGACACGAGGGATGAGCTGGATGGCGGGAGTGCCACGTCGAGTGGACGGTTGGGGGGTGATGGAGCGAAAGGCCCTGTTGGCAATTCTTCTTCCTGCAGCAGTGAGGGTGACCGATCCCGGGACAGATCCAACCTGGAGAAGTGTCTGGCGAGGTTGGCGACGCACAGTTCGAGGCGGTAGAGGGGAGTGTCGACGAGCGACCTGGGGCTCATCGACATCTGTCCGAAAGGACTCCAGGGACTCCCCTGTGGTCTCACGCAAGGAGTCAGCTACCAATGTGGTCGCAGGTGAATCTCTTGCGGATGGCACTGGAATAGGTAATGGCGGAGGAGATCCTTCCGTGGCAGGACGAGGAGGAGGATTGGGGCCGCGAGCGGTGGGGCAAAGAAACCCAATCCTATCGTTAGACTGAAAATAAAACTCTCTCTCCCTAGGAGCGAGAGCAACGAGGATGGGGCGAAGGACCGGGGCAAGGATGCCAGGGAGGAGTTGGTCGACGACATACCCAAATCCCTCAGCGTGAAGGATGTCCAACGTGTACCCCCTAGCCTCCATCAGGGAGGTCTCTAGGGCGGTGGCGTATACCGGCGGTTGGTTGTCGGGGCAAAGGCGGGTGTGGACGGTGCGAGCAAGGGCATAGGAGCGGTAAAGACTGGCGAGGGTGCGAAGGACATAGTCCCCAGTGAAATCCATACGTTGCTCTAAGGCATACGTAGCAACGGGGTTTTCGAGAACGGCGGCGTAAAGAACGCGGCGAGAGGAAACCGGAAGGCGAGAAGAGCGAACAGGGGGTTGAGCCGGGAGTGGAGCGTTGTTTTCTGCGGGAGGAATGGCCATCTTGGTTGTTTTACTGCGAAGATGGGGAGGGAAAGTCCTTGGGGTGGCGCAGCTTATAAGCCTTGAGCAAGGCCTGCGCATGGACCAGGTTCCCATTTGGTTCCCAGGTATTCTCCGCTGCGGAGTATCCTTTCCAGGAAACAAGGAATTGGCGGCGTCCCTTCGATCCACGATGGGACAAGATCCGATCGATCTCGTACTCTTCATCTCCGTCTATTTCTTCCGGAGGAGGATTTGTGAAATTCGGACCATGTTCCGCAGTTTCACGATAAGGAGTCAGGAGGGACGCGTGGAAGACATCATGGATCTTCCAGGTCGGCGGCAATCGGAGTCTGTACGCCACAGGGGATATCACCTGAGCAATCTCGAATGGTCCTTCTCTTCTGGGTGCGAGCTTCTTCGACGGGTACCTGAGTCTCAGGTTGCGTCCTTCTAACCACACCTTATCTCCAGTCTTCCACGGACGGAACTTTGACGAGATCCGTTCCTTCATCAACCGGCGTGCTTTTTCGTGGGCTTCTAAAGCCTCTGTTCAGGCTCCCGTGAGTTCCGAGAGTCTGGACTCGAGGGCGGGGAGGAAAGTCTTTCCGATTGGAGGATAAGACCTCGGCTCATACCCAACCATCAGAGAGAACGGAGTCACATTGGTCGAGGAGTGGGTCATCGAGTTATGGGAGAACTCGGCCATGGGAAGGAGTTCTGCCCAATGCTCGGGATGACCATCACAGAAGATTCGGAGATACGTCTCTAATTCTTGGTTGACTCGTTCGGTTTCACCATCAGTCTGTGGGTGGTAAGCGGAAGAGAGGGCGAGATCATAGTCGAGAAGTCTCGCAAGCTCTCTAGCAAAGGCTGATGCAAATTGAGGACCTCGGTCCGAGATGCAGCAGGAGTGTAGGCCAAAGCGGAGGAAGACAGTTTTGAAAAATAATTTGGCGACTCCTGCCGCGTCGATGTCCTTGTTGCAAGGGGAATAAATTACCCCCTTCGTAAGCCCATGGTCTACCACGACCATGACAGAATCATAACCTAAAGAGGGAGGAAGGCCGGTGATGAGATCAACCGAGACCTGTTCGAAGGGACGAGAGGCCACGCTGGCCAGCGGAGTGAGAGGAGGAACGGTGGGGTGGGTATTAACCTTGTGCGCCTGACAGACAGCACAGCCAGAAACAAAACGGCGGACCAAATTAGCCATTCCAGGCCACCAATAATCCCGCTGCACCAGGTTCTGGGTGCAGAAGATGCCACCGTGTGTTACGGTAGTGGTATACTTTTTCCATCCACTACCACTCGGACTACTTCACTCGCCTAGCCTTTCGCTAGTGCCCTTTGAGCGGTACAAACCGCTTTAGCTTAGGTCATCACTTCTCGCGCACGGACGCGCTTTCTTTCATACTCCGGAATCTTCTGGAATATTCCTTCCACATTTGTAGTTTCCTTCTCGCGTCTCGATTAGGAACATGGTCTGTGCGCAGACCCCAGTAGTATAAAGGCTCGGCCTTTACACCATGTACACTATCTAGTTCTACGCAGCCTACTGCTAGCAATTAGTATCACTTCCAGACTCTTAGTGTGCGCACTAAGACATAGTCTGAGACTCACCCAGAATCGTCTCTCGAGTCTCGAGGCCACTCCAGAGTGCCTCCTCGCTGTTCTAGTTGTTAGCGCCCAGCGTAACAAAAGAACTAGATCTTCACCTCGCTTCTGCTCTTCAGCAGTAAAGCCGCCCTCCCCTCGCCCACCATTTCCATCCAACGTCCCAGACGCATCGGTCGTTCTTTCCGCATTCCCTCTCCCGAACCGGAACCCATCGTCGTCGACAACCCATCGCCGCCACACTCTCCCGCCCCGCCAGACCCTCAACCCCAGTTTTCCCCTTTGCCCCAGTCAGACCCCGAACCCTCTTATCAACCCGAGGACCAGGGTCTAGGGCAGGAAGACGAACCGGCACCCAGCGACGACGGTTATCACAGCGACTGGCTCGACAGAACCCCCCACGTCTCTCCCCACGTTTCCCGCTCTCCCTCTCCACCGTATTATCCACCCGCAGATCCCTCTGACAACGAAGACAACGACAACGATATGTCTGACAAAAAGAATATCGTCCCCAAGGACTTCTCTGGTCTCAACGAAGACGCCTCGCGATGGCTCCTCGCCATGCGCACCTATTTCGCTGCCAACCAAACGGCATTCCCGGACGACGAGTCTAAAATCAATGCCCTCCTCATGAAAATGAGCGAAGGGAAAGGCAAGACGTTCTCGGAAGGATGGATGAGCCTCCTTCTAGACGGACACCCCACTGCACGCCAAAGAGAGTTTTCGACTGTCTGCGAGGACTTTCACAGGGTCTTCCATCCCTTTGACGTAGGAGAGAGCGCCCGTATCGATCTGGGGAACCTCACCCAGAACAAGGCCAACCGCAAGGACGGCTACGATACCTATGTCACCGAGTTCCAACTCCTCGCCGCCAAGTCAGGGATCATTGACGAAAAGGCCCTTATAGAATGGTTCATCCGCGGACTTGACCCCCGCCTCGCCGAGTCTGTCCTCTCTTGCGAGAAACCCCCTACCACGCTTGCCGGATGGGCAGAGAAAACATCCGCCTTCCACGCGCAACACAAGCGCATCGACGACCTCCGCGCAGGGAAGCGCTACATTCCCACGTTCTCCTCTTCCTCCAAACCCTCGTCCAGCAGAAGGGACCCCAACGCAATGGACGTCGATGCCGTCCGACTTACTCCAGTACAACGTGCGGAGTACATGAAACAGAACAAATGTTTCATTTGCCACCAAGTCGGATGTCGCTCAACCAACCATCCTCGCCCCCCTCGCAACGGGCAGAACTCCCGAGGACCGCCCCCCCGTCCCCCTCGCAACCCTCAGCGCACACGCGCCGCCGTCGTCACGCAACCAGAGCCCAAGCCCTCCCCACTCGTCGACTATCTGTCCGAGTTGAAAGGTCGAGGCACCCAACAAGAAGATGTCTTGAATGTTCAAGGCGATATTCCACATTCGGAGCTCATCTGGCGGCATCTTGGCGCAACCGTTGCACATGGACCCGTTGTACTGCGGTAAGGTGTGACATCGAGTACATCCTGGCGTAATACCGGAATTAACGGCCAACCTAGGACCAATGAGCCTACACAGCTCTAGTATATGATTGAGGCGCTTACTTTGCATGATCAGATGAACAAAACCCATGGAATAGAGGGTCTTCTGGTTTCTTGCACCCATTAATAGTGCAACCGACTGGAGCGCTGGTGTTTGGCCCTTTCACTGCAGCCCGTGCGCAGGTCTTGCCGCAATACGAATGGGTAACGCCTGTTGCGTCGACATACTTTGGTTTAATTCCACAAACCTATCCATTTTGTGACGTCCGAAGAGGATAAATGAGCTGAATGGCGAGAGACGGAAAGGACTGTGCGAGTTTGCAACTAACCTGGCAAAGATTGGATGTGGGCATGGTTGCTGGATACCTCGAAAGTCCATTATGGGTGCAGTGTGGCCGTACTATGTATACCCCCCCTGCAGGCGTCGCCACGTGTGTGTCGCACCGCCGCTGTGCGTGTCAGAGCGAGTTGGCAATGACAACGAGAATGGGGCACGACTCGGACGTATCGCGCGTTGAGTACGCTCTACTGCAACGTGGAGTTGCCAGTGTCGACCCGGCGTGTGCCCGTCGTCCATCGGCTCCCTATAAAGTATTGCCTAACCGCGAACTTGTAGCTGCGCACGTCTTACTCGCTTGAAAGTCGAAACCAAAACCCAAACGCAGATCGACCCAACAATGCCCTCTACATTACAAAAACGACTGCCTGCGCCTGCTAACAGTGACCACATACGGGCATCTGCTGGCGATCAGGGCCACGCATCCAGGACATCCCCCGCCGCTGGCACTGGCAGTGGTTCTTGGGGTCACAGTCAGACGTACGCGATCGACATTGTCCAGACGGTGCGCGTGTCGTCCGACGAGCCGCTGACGCGTCGCAAGATCGACGCGGTCAAGAAGTCGCTGGGGAAGCTCGGCGCGGGCGATCGGGGCTGTGTGTCTGATGACGACGCCGGACCTGGTCGACTCAGGGTCGTTCAGACGGCTTTGGAAGTCGTCAGGGGGAACGGCGCGAAGTCGTCGTCCTCCCTGACACCGCCTCCGCCGCCCCCGCGTCCGCACTCTGCGTCACCAGGGATGCCATCGTCGACGTCGGAGAAGGGGCAGAAGCAGAAGCAGGATCAGCCGAAACAGGCTGTACAGCCCACCAAGCGCATTCTGTTCTACCACGCCCACGATCCGTACTATGGATTCACCAACTTTTCCCCCGACCCGGTCGAGTACCGAGGGAAACGTTATCCGACAAGCGAGCACCTGTTTCAGTCACTCAAGGTGAGCCTGAGGGGCAGACGGTGATGTGGGGCTCGATATAATTTCTGTCGAGCTTCGTCCTGCCCGGGGGGTGGGGCGCGAACACCGATGACGCACAGCCGATCTTACGTTTCTCCATCCACAGTTTCTCGATCGTCGCCCTGAGTTGGCAGAACACATCCGGACGTGCTCCCCCCGTCCTCGCGTCGTCTTCGATGAGACCCACAGATTCAATCCTGAAGTCCGACTAGACTGGCTGCGCGTCAGAGTCGACATGGTGCGTGTCCCTCCTTTTCTTGGAGCTGCATGCAAATGACGTTTGACTCGGCTGACTGATTTGAAAAACCACAGATGGACATGGTGCTCCGGCTCAAGTTCACGCAGAACGAGGACTTGAAACGGCAGCTTCTCTCGACGGGGAATGCTGAACTTGTCGAGGTAAGCGATCACATTCCGAATACCCACCCATGTCACAGGGTAGGAACTCACTCACTCTCGGCTGCCATCCTCAGGACTCAGACAAGGACGCGTTCTGGGGCGTAGGGCCTGACGGAAAGGGGGAGAACCAGCTGGGCAAGGCACTTCAAAGGCTGAGAGCAAAGCTGCGGGATGACGTTTCCACAAAGCCCTCTGAACAGCGATAGGCATGACGACGAGACACTGCTCGTTATATCGTACGATTTAATTACATACTGGGCGATAAATTATCGTGGTTGCGGAAAAACGTGGATCGATGCACATCAGTTTCATTTTGTGCGGAAAAAAAAAGTGTAGTATCGCCCCCTTAGGGCCCCAAGGTAAACTCCACCCCCCCCTTACACGATGACCACGAAACTGTTGCCACAGAAAAGACAACGTTGGACGGCTTCTAAGAGTTCCTTCACAATCCAGCTACGTGCAGTGGTGGGCAGCCAGCTTTCATCCACAACCGAGCTTTGAGACACAGGCAGAAGCGCTTTACGGCTGCAACCTATGCATGTCCTGACCATCGAAGTTGATAAAATGAAAGAAGTCACTGAACAACGGGCTGTGAACGCGTTGAGAAAGAAGTCCCCCTTGTCCACACGAGGTAACAAATTTCACTCACCCCAAGAATGGCCACTTGGACACGTCGCCCGTGTGATGTCCTCCAATGGTACTTCAGTGTGGCAGGCTGGACACAGTTCATGCAAACCAGCTACCGACGGATCGATCACAATCGCCACATTCACCTTGTTCGACAACGCCTCAGCCTCGCGAGATAGATCCGCTGGAGATCCCGCAAGTCGCGACTGGACTACCACTCGTAGGACGAATGGAACATCAGACGCTGCGCCGTCACATACGAAATGAAGCCATCAACCTTTTTTTTGTGTGTCAGTATAGGAGATGACCTACGAGTGAGTGCTGTAACAATGGCTGTGAAATGGCGAACCAAAATACGTAGGACCCGGTGCGAAATACTAGTCAGCTGACGGTGGGCAACCTGCCCACAATCCAGGCGCAATTGCTCGTCCTTACACAGTCGCTGTAACCATAGCGGACAGCATTAGGTGAGCAATCGGGGGTAACGACGTCACCCACCCAACACATATCTGCGATCGATAATCTCATTCGCAAAGAAAGGAGACCGTTCCAACCAAAGAGATGAGTAGCCAAGCTCTCTCGAAGCTGGCGCTGAAGCTCCGCCCCTACACCCTCAGGTGACAGTGGAGCAGACACTGCGGGTGGTTCGTCTTGCGGACTCTGATCCAATATTTCCAAGAGCCGAGGACAAATTTCAGCGAAGTGACCCGTACTGCATAGATGCAAGAGGAGGGGCCGAAGCTGATGCAGCGGCGTGCTTCTAGTCGCTGTACACGATATTAGGACAACGTAACCAGAGAAGGAACGTCAAGGGCATAATTACCGCAATCAAACTGAACCAGTGTTTCCTGCGCCGCTCTCAAAATAGTGTCAGAATCAAGAGGCCAGAGTGGTGCAGTGAGGAGCACGCATTCGTGCCTTGCTTCATGTTTGTAGCTGAAATCAGAGGGCCTTAATGACCTTGTGTGAACAATAAGTCACAGCCCGACACGGGAGACAGCGAAATACACACTCATAGATCCAGGTCAAAGTGGAGTGCGAGTCATGACAAACCAACCCACTGATTCGGTTCACATCGACATACTCAACGCTTGCAGAAGTCGTCCGAGCAAAAAACACACGAGACGCCTGTGAAAGTGCTTCTGATGTGAGTTGGTCATCCGATGATGTGGGAACCCAGGATGGTTCGGTTGACATATTATGAATGGCGTGAAGAGATCCGTCAAAAAGTGCCAGGAGAAGCACATCCCTTTCCTTCACGTAGGAAAAGCCCGAGACATACGAAAACGTGGAAGACCCAATGGATAATTTTTGTGTCCGGATGGTAAGCACACGGCCACCATGCCGTTGTGCAGGTGACGAGAACCAAGGCCACAGATGAATCACGCCAGGTTTAGAATACACCAGCATTGGCTGAGGGAACAGAAATAGTTATCGAATTATCTCGCCGTTAGATAAAATTCTTACATTTCTTTCGGGCACAGCGACCCATTCGAGAGCAGTAACGGCGCATTTGTCGGGAGAACAAACCACCTCAGTTGCCCGTTC